>WNWK01007062.1:0-92500 GCA_009830355.1 Cherax destructor
CCCTACCAACTCATCCACCAACCTCTGCAACTTCTCTTCAGAATCCCCCAAAAGCACAGTGTCATCAGCAAAGAGCAACTGTGACAACTCCCACACCTCTCCACACCTCTTGTCAACACCCGAGCATTCACTTCTCTTACAACTCCTTCTATAAATATATTGAACAACTATGGTGACATCACACATCCCTGTATAAGGCCTATTTTTACTGGGAAATAATATCCCTCTCACCTACATACTCTAACCTGAGCCTTACTATCCTCGTAAAAACTTTTCATTGCTTTCAATAACCTACCTCCTATTTCATACATTTGCAACATCTGCCCCATTGCCCCCCTATCCACCCTATCATATGCCTTTTCCAAATCCATAAATGCCACAAAAACCTCTTTACCCTTATCTAAATACTGTTCACCTATATGTTTCACTGTAAACACTTGGTCTACACACCCCCTACCTTTTCTAAAGCCTCCTTGTTCATTTGCTATCCTACTCTCCGTCTTACTCTTAATTCTGTCAATAATAACTACCATACACTTTACCAGGTATGTATACTCAACAGACTTATTCCCCTATAATTTTTACACTCTCTTTTGTCCCCTTTGCCTTTATACAAAGGAACTATGCATGCTCTCTGCCAATCCCTAGGTACCTTACCCTCTTTCATACATTTATTAAATAAAAACACTAACCACTCCAAAACTATATCCCCACCTGCCTTTAACATTTCTATCTTTATCCCATCAATCCCAGCTGCTTTACCCCCTTTCATTCTACTCACTGCCTCACGAACTTCCCCCACACTCACAACTGGTTCTTCCTCACTCCTATAAGATGTTATTTCTCCTTGCCCTATACACGAAATCACAACTTCCCTATCTTCATCAACATTTAACAATTCCTCAAAATATTCCCTCCATCTTCCCGATACCTCTAACTCTCCATTTAATAACTCTCCTCTCCTATTTTTAACTGACAAATCCATTCTTTCCCAAGGCTTTCTCAACTTATTAATCTCACTCCAAAACTTTTTCTTATTTTCAACAAAATTTGTTGATAACATCTCACCCACCCTCTCATTTGCTCTCATTTTACATTTCTTCACCACTCTCTTAACCTCTCTTTTTCTCTCCATATACTCCTCCCTCCTTGCATCACTTCTACTTTGTAAAAACCTCTCATATGCTAACTTTTTCTTCCTTACTACTCTCTTTACATCATCATTCCACCAATCGCTCTTCTTCCCTCCCGCACCCACTCACCTGTAACCACAAACTTCTGCTGAACACTCTAACATTACATTTTTAAATCTACCCCATACATCTTCGACCTCATTGCCTACACTCTCACTAGCCCATCTATCCTCCAATAGTTGTTTATATCTTACCCTAACTGCCTCCTCTTTTAGTTTATAAACCTTCACCTCTCTCTTACTTACTGCTTCTATTTTCCTTGTATCCTATCTACTTTTTACTCCCACTGTAGCTATAACTAAAAAGTGATCTGATATATCTGAATTATATATACCTGAATTCTTTTCTTACCTCTAGTTACACATGGGCAGTTGTGTTAAGATGGTTCCAGCTGTTGATCTTTGGTGGAGGGATATGGCAAGACCCCCTACATGTGCCCCCAAAGTACAAGGAATACGCATTCAATGAACTACTTTTACAGTACTTACGTGGAGCGTAGGGTCGCTCTAGACCAAGGATACCCAAGATACTTGTATGAGTCATGTGTAACCACCTGGTACAGTAGCTACATAGCTGTTATCACAGTGAAATGTTATCTAATTCAGGTCGTAGACAGATGTAAACCAGAGCACCATGTCTTCCTTTGTGGATGACACCTGAATTTGCATGAGTGTCATCCATCGAAGATACTGCAAGTCTCCAAGTAGACATCAACCAAATCTTTAAATAGGCTGCGGAAAACAATATAAAGTTCAACGAAGAAAAATTTTGATTACTCCGCTATGGAAAACTTGAGGAAATTAAAACTGTATCGAAGAATAAAACAAATTTCCAACCAGACAATAGAGTGAAACACTAATGTGAAAATCCTGTGAGTGATAATGTCAGAGGATGTCACTTTCAAAGATCACAATGTATCTACCACATCTGCTAAGAAGATGATAGGATGGATATTGAGAACCTTCAAAACTAGGGATGCCAACTCAATAATGATTTTCTTCAAATCGCTTGTTCTCTCTAGGCTGGAATACTGTTGTATACTAATGGCCCCTTACAAGGTAGGCAAAATTGCAGACCTGGAGAATATACAGAGAACTTTCATGGCATGTATAAGTACGATAAAGCTCTTAAATTACTGGGATTATTATTATAATCAAAAGAAGCGCTAAACTGCAAGGGTCATACAGAGCAGCAGGGCAGGGCAGGATGCAGGGAGAGTGGGTAGTAAGAGGGAGAGGGATGATTATTAGGTTATAGAGTGCAGCAGGGCAGTGGATAATGCAGGGATAGAGGGTAGCAAGAGACTGAGGTAGAAGGGACTGAGGGGAGTGCTAGAGGAATCATCTTCAGAGTTTGTGTAGTAAATCAGTTGCTGTCAAAAAGTCATGCTGTATAGCCCCTGTGGTTTAGCGTTTCTATTTGATTATAATAATAATGTCAAAAAGTCAATGAGAGAGTCTGAATTAAAGGAGGGTCCATCAGCAAGAAGGGAAGGTAAAGAAAGGGCAGCAGAGCAAAGACGACGTTGGAGGTAAATTCTACGTGCTCGTTGATAGAGTGGGAAGTCCTGCAGAATGTGGCTAACAGATACTGGAACCTGACAATTCTCACAGAGAGGAACAGGGAGCCTCTCCATGAGATACCTGTGAGTAAGACGAGTGTGGCCGATGCGAAGACGGGAGAGAGTAGTCTCCCAACCTCGACATTGATGACAAGAAGTTTGTTATGGAGAAGATCAGACCAACGTTGTTGCCAACAGGTGCGAAGGTGGGTAGCAATGAGAGCAAAATAGTCTGTGAATGGAACACCTCTATATGAAACTGGTAGGTCATGTACTGCTGACCGTGCAGCAGTGTCTGCCTGTTCAGTGCCCTGTACGTCAACATGACCAGGGACCCAACAAAAAACAATATCTTTGTGTTTGCTAGAGATACGGTGTAACCAAAGTTGGATACGAAAAACTAGGGGGTGAGGTGTATCAAATTTTCGTATAGCCTGTAAAGCAGTAAGGGAGTCTGAAATGACCACAAATGGTGACACAGGCATAGATGCAATACGGATAAGTACTACAAGAATGGCATACAATTCAGCCATAAAAATGCTAGCTGATACACATACAACCCACACATAGAAAAGAGGAGCTCACGACGACGTTTCGGTCCGACTTGGACCATTTACAAAGTCTTTGTAAATGGTCCAAGTCAGACCAAAATGTCATCATGAGCTCCTCTTTTCTATGTGCGGGTTGTGTGTGTATTGTTTCAGTCACGGTATTGTGCCTTTTTTGTTATTTATGCTAGCCGATGATAAAAATGCCCTCACACGACACTGTCCGGAAACACTGCTGCGAATCCGACACTGTCAGAAGACTTAGAACCATCGGTGTACACTGCGATGGCATGAGAATGAGAGCAAAAGTGGTCTAGAAAAAGAGAGCGAGAAGCCGCCGTAGGCAGTTGGGCTTTCGCAGTGGAAAAGAACAGACACGAAAAGCAGGAACTTCCAAAGGGGTTAGGGAAAAGTGAGATGCCACATGAACATAAAAAGGCGGTAGCTGAAGAGAAGACAGAGCGAATGTAGGCAAAGAGAAAAGGGACGAAGTAAACAGGGGCGACGAACAAATAAAGAGCATCTACTAACATCAGTGGCTATCCTATACATGGAAGGATTGTGTAGGTCATGAGAGCGAACATAATAGCGAAGGCAATGTGCATCACAGCGATCGGACAAGGATGGAATGTTCGCTTCTACATAGAGGCTCTCAACCGGTGAAGAACGAAATGCACCGAGGCATAAACGCAATCCCTGGTGATGGATGGGATTAAGGCTGGAAAGAGTAGCAGGGAAGGCCACCGAATATATCTGGTCATCATAATTGAGTTTTGATAAAATTAGGGTTGAATGCAGTTGAAGGAGAGTTCAACAATCAGCCCCCCATGAAAGATGAGCGAGGGTTTTAAGGAGGTTCAGCCTTCTATGACAAGTTGCCTTCAGAGAGGTAATGTGAGGTTTCCAGGACAATCGACAGTCAAACGGCCGAGAAACCTGACCATATCACATTCTGGGATACGCGAGCCATATAGGTACAATGGATGATCAGAGACCACTGAACGTCTTATGAAAGTAATTTGGTGAGTTTTACTACTAGAAAATTTAAACCCATGAGCGGTGGCCCAATTGGAAACATGGAGCGAAACTGCAATGAGGTGACAGTCAGCGCCCGCACAAGCTATAGCAAAGTCATCAACATCAAGCGATGACTAAATATTAGACAGGAGTATAGATGCCAGATCATTTACAGCAAGGAGAAAGAGAGTTGTGCTCAGAACACATCCCTGGGGTACACTAAATTACTGGGGAACAGTTGAAAATCCTTTAATTTGTGCTCCCTGGAATGTAGGCAAGGATACATGATATGTAATGTATACTTGGAGAATCCTAAAGAGACTAGTTCCAAACCTGCACACAAAAATCACTCCCTACGAAAGCAAAAGACTTGACAGGAGATGCAACATTCCCCAATGAAAAGCAGGGGTGCCACGAGTACACTAAGAGACAACACAATAAGGTTAGGGGCCCAAGACTGTTCAACTGCCTCCCAGCATACATAAGGGAGGATTACCAATGGACCCCTGGCTGTCTTCAAGAAGGCACTGGGCTTGTGGTTCATATGTCGGTTTGCGTACATCCAGAAGTAACAAACTGATTGATCAGGCCCTGATCCACCATGAGGCCTGGTTACAAACCGGGCCGCAGAGGCGTTGACCCCCAAAACCTCCTCCAGGTATACTCCAGGAACATGATTGTGATCCTCTTTCATCTGTATAGCCCTGATATTTTGTGTAGGAGTTAGGAATTTTTCCAGATGTGGTGACTGTTGTGTATGTTGCAATATGGAATCCTGCAACCCATCCTCGCAAATGCTATGTGGGTTTTTCACATACAGTTTACATCAAATGTCTCGATTTTTGTTATTTAGGTTAGGTTGTCCTCTATCCATAAAAACAACCTATTATAACATGCCACCAAGGCAACAAATATAAGATGAAGGTGGTTAAAAGTTCTGCAGTGTAAAGAGAAAACCGGCATCCACGAGTAGTAGAAAAAACCCATATGGCATTTTCACTGTTTAGGGACATCTATCATTAGTCACTCATTTGACTGCTTTAGTGAAATGTGTGTTAAGAGGACGGGCTGCATCCTAAGCATCTCGACTGCTCTCATATTCGGGGATTCCAGTGTTTAGATTTAGTCTAATTTGTTCTATGCATGTTTGCATGGTATTTCATTTACTTCTTAGGTGTGTGTGTATGTACTCACTCACCTATATGTGGCTGCAAGGGTCGATTCACAGCTCCTAGCCCCGCCTCTTCGCTAGTCGTTACTAGGTCACACTCTCCCTGCTCCCTACCTCTTGAAGCTATGTTTGGATCCTGCCTCCACTACATCACTTTCCAGATTGTTTCACATCCTGAAAACTCTAAGGCTAAAGAAATAATTCCTAACATCCCTATGACTCATCTGAGTTTTCAACTTCCAGTTGTGTCCCCTTGTTCCTATGTCCATCTCTGAAACATTTTGTTCCCCAGTGTTGAGCTCCCTTAACCCTTAACCTCTCCTCGCGCACACATGCATGCGCGCATGTGTGTGTTAGTTACCATTTTGTCCTAGGCACATGTCGATTAGACACTAGGCCTGTTGTATGTATGTGTGTGTGTGTAACGAAACACTTCGAAATGTTTCGGCCCCGCCGGGAATTGAACCCGGGCCCTCCGTGCGTGAAGCAAGAGCGCTAGCCACCATGCCATCGGGGCGTGTAGTGTGCACATGTGCATGCGTTACTTCATGTTATAATAATAATATAATAATATTTTTATTTCGATGCATGTTACAAGTGTACACTGTTAGATAATATTATGTCAGGTAATGGGAACAAGCGCATTATCTGCCTCAGTGCTGGTGGAAATTATATTGGGAAGGGCAGGAGACAGGAGCTGTTAGATAAGGACAGGTCAGCTATAGATTTAATTAGGTCTAAGGAAGTGGTCCCAATCATATGTAGCATCTTGCCTCGAAGGGGAGTAGGCAATGAATGGATGTCTAGGGCAATTAGTGTAAATTGCTGGCTAGACAGGTAGTGCAAGGAACTTGCAATCCTATTCATTGACAACTGGGACAAGTTTTAGGGCAAACGTGATTAGCATGAAAGGGATGGTGTACATCTCTGGGGTTGGAATGGTAGCATTAGCCAACTCGATTGAGAGTGGGGCCACTGCTGACTTGTCTAGGACTTTAAATTGATAGAAGAAAGAGGTATGGGTGTGTATGGGAAATAAATAGGTTGCAGCACGAGAGTTGTAAACAACAGATATTACCAGGATACCTCAGGGATATGTTTTAAAGACATTATTCATCATAAAGTTACAAATAAAGACAATGGAACTGGTCACCAAAACAACCAGCAAGTTTGCTGATTACACCAAAATAGGCCGTCAAATTCATTCTGAGTAGGACACTAGAGCGCTCCGGGAAGATCTGAATAGGCTGATGCAGTGGTTGGAGAAGTGGCAGATGCAGTTTAATATAGACAAATGCAAAGTTCTAACCGCTGGAAAGGAAAATAACCATGCCACATATAAACTAAATAATGTAGATCTTAATATTACTGATTAAAAAAAAGATTTAGGAGTTCTGGTAGCAGTAATCTAAAACCAAGACAACAGTGCGTAAGTGTTCACAATAAAGCAAATAGAATTCTTGGCTTCATATCAAGAAGTATAAATAGCAGGCGTCCTTAGGTTATTCTTCAATTCTATATATCTTTGGTTAGGTCTCATTTAGATTATGCTACACAGTTCTGGTCACCGTATTACAGAATGGATATAAATGCACTGGAAAACGTACAAAGGAGGATGACAAAGTTGATCCCATTTATCAGAAATCTTTCCTATGAAGACAGACAGACCTGAATCTGCACTCTCTAGATAGGCATAGAATTAGGGGGGATATGACTGAGGTGTATAAATGGAGAACAGGAATAAATATAGGGGATGTAAATAACATACTAAAAGTATCTAAGACAGGACTCGCAGCAATGGTTTCAAGCTGGAAAAATTTAGGTTCAGAAAGGATATAGGAAAGCGCTGGTTTGGCAATAGAGTTGTGTATGAGTGGAACAAACTCCCGAGTACCGTCATTGAAGCTTTAAAAGCATAGTGTGGTTTTAAAAATAGGTTAGACAAATACATGAGTGGGTGTGGGTTGGACCTGACTGGCTTGCGCTAGTGGGTCTTATGCTGTGTTTCATGACTCACGAAATTGTAATGACTCGATTGCAAACAATTATACCATGGGCGGGGATAGAACCCGCTATCAGTCATAAAACTCCAGACCGACGCGCTAGCCACTGGGCTAGTGGCTAGCGCGTCGGTCTGGAGTTTTATGACTGATTGCGGGTTATTCCCCCCCCCCCGTGATATGTTTTTTTTCTGTGCTTCATCCTTAAGTGGATGTGACTTGAACCTGACTGGCTTCGGCCAGTAGGTGACTTGGACCTGCCTAGCATGGGCCAGTAGGCCTGCTAAAGTGCTACTTCTTTATGTTCTTATTTCTCTACAACTTAGCAGTGAGGCTTCATCATTCTGGGAACCCTTCATGGAAGGAAGGAAAATGGGGGCCGGGGGTCTTGATGCTGGCGAGAGGGTCTTGATCTAACCACTGTGCCCTCCGTGGCCCGGTCTACCTGGAGAGAATTCCAGGGGTCAACGCCCCCGCGGCCCGGTCTGTGACCAGGCCTCCTGTTGGACCAGAGCCTGATCAACCAGGCTGTTACTGCTGGCCGCACGCAGTCCAACGTACGAACCACAGCCCGGCTGATCCGGTACCGACTTGAGGTGCCTGTCCAGTGCCTGCTTGAAGACAGCCAGGGGCTTGTTGGTAATCCCCCTGATGTATGCTGGGAGGCAGTTGAACAATCTTGGGCCTCTCACACTTATTGTGTTGTCCCTCAACGTGCTAGTGGCACCCCTGCTCTTCATTGGGGGATGTTACATCGCCTGCCGAGTCTTTTGCTTTCGTACGGAGTGATTTTTGTGTGCAAGTTTGGTACTAAGCCCTCGAGAATTTTCCATGTGTATATAATAATGTATCTCTCCCGCCTGCGTTCTAGAGAGTACAGGTTTAGGAACTTCAAGCGTTCCCAGTAGTTGAGGTGGTTTATCGCACTTATGCGTGCGGTGAAGGTTCTCTGCACATTTTCAAGGTCAGCAATTTCACCCGCCTTGAAAGGTGCAGTTAGTGTGCAGCAATATTCCAGCCTAGATAGAACAAGCGATCTGTAAAGTGTCAACATGGGCTTGGCATCCCTGGTTTTGAAGGTTCTCATTATCCATCCTGTCATTTTTCGAGCAGATGCAATTGCTACATTGTTATGGTCCTTGAAGGTGAGATCCTCTGACATGATCACTCCCAGGTCTTTGACATTAGTTTTTCGCTCTATTGTGTGGTTGGAATTAGTTTTGTACTCCGATGAGATTTTAATTTCTTCACGTTTTCCGTATCTGAGTAATTGAAATTTCTCATCATTGAACTTCATATTGTTTTCTGCAGCCCATTTAAAGATTTGGTTTATGTCTGCTTGGAGTCTTGCAGTGTCTTCAACGGTGGACACTGTCATACAGATTCGGGTGTCATCTGCAAAGGAAGACACAGCACTGTGGCTTATATCCCTGTCAATGTCTGATATGAGGATGAGGAATAGGATGGGAGCAAGTACTGTGCCTTGTGGAACAGAGCTTTTCACAGTAGCTGCCTCAGACTTTACTCTGTTGACTACTACTCTTTGTGTTCTACGTGTTAGGAAATTATAGATCCATCTACCAACTTTTCCTGTTATGCCTTTATCACGCATTTTGTGTGCTATTACACCATGGTCACACTTGTCAAAGGCTTTTGCAAAATCTGTGTATATAACATCTGCATTCTGTTTATCTTCTAGAGCATCCAGGACCTTGTCGTAGTGGTCCAGTAGTTGGGACAGACAGGAGCGGCCTGCTCTAAACCCATGCTGTCCTGGGTTGTGCAATTGATGGGTATCAAGATGGGTGGCGATCTTGCTTCTTAGAACCCTTTCAAAGATTTTTATGATATGGGACGTTAGCGCAATTGGTCTGTAGTTCTTTGCTATTGCTTTACTGCCCCTTTGTGGAGCGGGGCTATGTCTGTTGTTTTTAGTAGCTGCGGGACGATCCCAGTGTCCATGCTCCCTCTCCATAGGATGTTAAAAGCATGTGATAGGGGCTTCTTGCAGTTCTTGATGAACACGGAGTTCCATGAGTCTGGGCCTGGAGCGGAGTGCATGGGCATGTCATTTATTGCCTTTTCGAAGTCATTTGGCATCGTGATGATGTCAGAAAGGCATGCGTCTGTCAAGTTCTGTGGCACTCTTATAAAAAATCATTTAGGTTTTCGATTTTCAGTCTTGTTAGTGGCTCGCTAAAGACTGAGTCATACTGGGATTTAAGTAACTCACTCATTTCCTTGCTGTCATCTGTGTAGGACCCATCCGGTTTAAGTAGGGGCCCAATACTGGTTGTTGTTCTCGACTTTGATTTTGCATAGGAAAAGAAATACTTAGGGTTTCTTTCAATTTCATTTATGGCTCTTAGTTCTTCCTGTGTCTCTTGATTCCTATAAGATTCCTTTAGTTTTAATTCGATGTTTGCTATTTCTCTGACTAGTGTCTCCCTACGTATTCCAGAGATATTGGCCTCCTGTAGCCGCTCCGTTATTCTGTGCCTTCGCCTGTATAGGGAGCGCCTCTCTCTTTCTAGTTTGCATCTTCTCCTCCTTTTCCTTAAGGGAATTTGCCTTGAGCAAACCTCAAGTACCACAGAGTTAATTTGTTCTAGACATAGGTTGGGATCCGTGATGCTTAGGCAATCTTCCCAGTTTATATCATTTAGGACTTGGTTTACTTGGTCCCACCTTATGTTTTTGTTATTGAAGTTGAATTTGGAGAAAGCTCCCTCACGGCTGATCACATTTTGTTGATCTGGGGCTCCCGGCATGCATGTCTGGACCTCTATTATGTTGTGATCTGAGTATATTGTTTTTGATATGATGACATTTCGTATCAGATCATCATTGTTGGTGAAGATGAGGTCCAGCGTATTCTCTAATCTTGTGGGCTCTACTATTTGCTGGTTTAAGGTGAACTTGGTGCAGAGATTTAAAAGTTCATGCATGTGTGAATTTTCATCTGAGCTGCCTCCTGGTGTTATCTCTGCTACCACATTGTTTGCAATGTTCCTCCATTTTAGGTGCCTGAGGTTGAAATCCCCCAGTAGCAAGATGTTGGGGGCAGGAGCTGGAAGATTTTCCAGACAGTGGTCAATTTTCAGAAGCTGTTCCTGGAATTGTTGGGACGTTGCATCCGGGGGCTTGTAGACAACCACGATGACCAGGTTTTGATTCTCGACCTTTATTGCTAATACTTCAACTACATCATTTGAGGCATTTAGTAGTTCTGAACATATAAGTGACTCTGTGATATACAGGCCAACCCCCCCTTTTTGCCTGTTCACTCTGTCACACCTGTATAGGTTGTAGCTCTAGCTTCACACGGTGAGGGTCCGGGTTCGATTCCCGGCGAAGGGTTGGAAACATTGGACGCGTTTCCTTACACCGGTTGTCTATGTTCACCCATCAGTAAAATGGGTACCTGGGTGTTAGTCGACTGGTGTGGGTCGCATCCTGGGACAAAACTAACCTAATCTGCCCGAAATGCTCTGCATAACAAAGGACTTTCTATATAGTAGTACGCCATTAATGTCAGCTACGCCTGTATACCTTGTACATGTACTTGTAATAAATAAATATATTATTATTACTGACTAAATATGATTACCTCCCAGGCTCTGTATGACCCCTATTAGTTTAGCACTTCCTAATGAATATTATAAAAAAAATTAGATGGGCTCAATTTGTAATCATAAAGAGTATTAGTTTCAGAAAGACATTTCTGTAGGTGAGTGTTGACATAAGTCTAGTGGCTGGTTAATCAGTCGTTCAGAAGAGCTCAACTCCACTGAAAATGCATATTTTTAAAAAAAAAATCTTTCGTGCATTAATTTGTATATTTCTGTGAAATAGCATTTTATGTTTTTATTTTGCGCCAAAATTAACTTAGTAGTCTCACCTAACACGGAAGAGGGCGTGGAAGGTGAGGGCGTGCAAGAGAGGGCGTGGGCATGAAACAGACAGGGTGGCTGGGAATGTCGCTTGTCACTGGTAATTGGAGAACAACGTCCAGAGTGTCTGCTATGTAACGGAAGGCACTCACCCACCCGCCCACCAGGCCTACCTACCCACCAGGCCTACCTACCCACCAGGCCTCCCTACCACTACCACCCTCCTTCAAACCTACCATCCCTCTCTCTCCCTCCCTCCCCATCCCTCTGTCAAATAAAAAAAATCAAAACTTTATTTCTTTGGTAAGGTTACAATGTGTATTTACATCATAATCTGATTGGTACAAAGAAAGCCACTATCATGCCGAGGCATTTCGGGCAGACTTAATCTAATACCTAAAGACTATTTAAGTCTAGACAGGTGAAGAGTGGTAGATTACAACAAATATTCAATATTTTACTGTTATTAATATGATGTAGTATAATTTATGATACAAACATACATTTTTAAGTTTGTAATAATGGCTTAATAGTTAAGGGATAATACATTACAGTGATGTACATTCAATAAAACAAACGCTTTTCTCAGCATCATCACTGGCTCGACATATTATAATAGTTTTAGTAGCAGCAGTTGATTTATATCATCTTTTCTCTCAACAGGTATAAAAGTTACGCAGATAAATGGTGACAAAGCTGAAAGAACAGTTAAGTTTGGCAGGGTATATATATAAATAACTCAGAATTCATTGGAGGGATGATCATGCATTTCATCATGACTGTTTTACATGCCATGTACAATTTCAAACCCTTGACATGTGTTGCCAAGCACACTCGGCAAACTGTACTATGTCAACCTAACTTACATTACCATAAGTACTTCCTAAATATCCTATTTATAATTTCATTAACAGTTTGAACAATTTGCTGCTAAATTATGCTGAAAGTCTGACTCCTTTTAACGTGTGTCATTACAAAGACTAAATAAATCTTTAGAAGACCAAGAGCTACATCCTGCCAGCTGACCAGACCAAGAGCTACACCCTGCCAGCTGACCAGACCAAGAGCTACACCCTGCCAGCTGACCAGACCAAGAGCTACACCCTGCCAGCTGACCAGACCAAGAGCTACACCCTGCCAGCTGACCAGACCAAGAGCTACACCCTGCCAGCTGACCAGGCCAAGAGCTACACCTTGCCAGCTGACCAGACCAAGAGCTACACCCTGCCAGCTGACCAGACCAAGAGCTACACCCTGCCAGCTGACCAGACCAAGAGCTACACCCTGCCAGGTGACCAGGCCAAGAGCTACACCTGCCAGCTGACCAGACCAAGAGCTACACCCTGCCAGCTGACCAGACCAAGAGCACACCCTGCCAGCTGACCAGACCAAGAGCTACACCCTGCCAGGTGACCAGACCAAGAGCTACACCCTGCCAGGTGACCAGACCAAGAGCTACACCCTGCCAGCTGACCAGACCAAGAGCTACACCCTGCCAGCTGACCAGACCAAGAGCTACACCTTGCCAGCTGACCAGGCCAAGAGCTACACCCTGCCAGCTGACCAGACCAAGAGCTACACCCTGCCTACTGAGTGAAAGAAGGACCACTATACATCCCAGACTGCAGGAACATGTCAGGGAGGAGGGAGGGAGGAGGGGAAGGAAGGCAGCCGCGTAGGGAAGCTTCCAGAAGATTATAAACAAATTTTTACTATAGCTTAAAGGTGTTGAGCGGGATACCACTAGTTCTTTTTCAAGAGGACGAATGTTCACGTTAATAATATAAGGTGTATCTTCAGCTGGAAGTTTTGTTATATTACCAGCAGCGCATCTGCATTCAAAATGGCTTAGTTGAGACTACACTCGTACTAGCTAAGTCACTACACTCGTACTAGCTAAGTCACTACACTCGTACTAGCTAAGTCACTACACTCGTACTAGCTAAGTCACTACACTCGTACTAGCTAAGTCACTACACTCGTACTAGCTAAGTCACTACACTCGTACTAGCTAAGTCACTACACTCGTACTAGCTAAGTCACTACACTCGTACTAGCTAAGTCACTACACTCGTACTAGCTAAGTCACTACACTCGTACTAGCTAAGTCACTACACTCGTACTAGCTAAGTCACTACACTCGTACTAGCTAAGTCACTTTGATAAAATAAGAATCTTGTGTAACTCTTGGGTGTCTTAATAAAGAAGTGTGTTAGTTACTAATTATCAAAAGTACTTGTTGATAGATATTTGGGGCGTGTATATGGTGAGGGGTTTTATGTATGTGTGTTGGTTAATAAAGAGACCCAAGAGTTGCACAAGTGTCTAATTTATTAACTTGTTGGTTCTCTGAATCATTTATCTAACTCACCTTGCCTAGCCTCACCTAGTCTTATCCTCTAGCCTAACTTCCTACCCCCTCACCAACTAGCCTCGGCTCCTAGCCTTACTTCACCTCCTAGCCTGGCCTCAACCAAGGTACTAGGGGTTCTCACATATAAACTTCAACACCCACAAACTACCTCTCAAATCAGGATGCAATCTGCGCAGAGTTGTCTTTTCCATCTTGTGTTGGTGTACCTGCACGACGCCCGGGGGCTAAAGGGGAACACAAACCTGGGGAAAGGTAGGCAGCCTGCATGACACCTGGGGGCAGGGAGCGTGAACGACACACAAGGAAGGAGGGGGAGAAGCGTGCATGACACACGTGAAAAAAGACATTTGTGTACTCTGTCTCCCCGCCTTCTATTCTCTCTCTCTCTCTCTCTCTCTCTCTCTCTCTCTCTCTCTCTCTCTCTCTCTCTCTCTCTCTCTCTCTGAGTGGTGCAAGTGGCTGGTGTTTGTCACCTCCGACCACACACACTAACACGCGCTAATGATCAATATCTTCCTTACAATGGACATCTATTTTAATTAACTTGTCTCCTTTACATCTTTCAAATGGCTCAGTCAGAGCCCAATTTAATTAGCAAGTTGATCCTTCAACACTTTCGTCTCTTCCAATAAGTGACAGTCACTCAGGACAGTGATGGTGGCAGTGACAGTCACTCTGGACAGTGGTGGCAGTGACAGTCACTCTCTACAGTGATAGTGGCAGTGACAGTCTATACAGTGATATTTGCAGCGACAGTCACTCTGGACAGTGATGGTGGCAGTGACAGTCACTCTGGACAGTGGTGGCAGTGACAGTCACTCTCTACAGTGATAGTGGCAGTGACAGTCTATACAGTGATATTTGCAGCGACAGTCACTCTGGACAGTGATGATGGCAGTGACAGTCACTCTCTACAGTGATAGTGGCAGTGACAGTCACTCTCTACAGTGATAGTGGCAGTGACAGTCTATACAGTGATATTTGCAACGACAGTCACTCTGGACAGTGATGGTGGCAGTGACAGTCACTCTCTACAGTGATAGTGGCAGTGACAGTCACTGTCGGTAGTGACAGTCTGGACAGCGATAGTTGCAATTGTATACCCAGTTGGGGTTTATATTCTGCGTTGTGTCGCCTTTATATTTCGCGTCACGCTGGTGCTGACATCTAACGGCCATAGGCCTACCATGCTCAGCCCGTACTACCCTCTCTCTGCATCTCTCACGAACCAACAACCTTCAGACAACAGTTCAGTCCCACTCCTCTCTCTCTCGCAGCCGAGGCCCAGCAGGTTGAGCCTCAAGGCAATTTAAACACACTGCCTGTGTACCAAGAACCTAATAAAGTAACACATCGCCTCCGAAGAGTATCATTCATTCAAGCTACCAGATCCACACACAAAATCTTTAAATGATGAGAAATTTCAATTACTCCGATACGGAAAATGTGAGGAAATTAAAACTACATCGGAGTATAAAACAAATTCCATCCACACAATAGAGCGAAAAACTAATGTAAAAGACTTGGGAGTGATCATGTCAGAAGATCTCACCTTCAAAGACCACAACATTTTATCAATCGTATCTGCTAGAAAAATGACAGGATGGATAATAAGAACCTTCAAAACTAGGGATACCAAGCCCATAATGACACTCTTCAGGTCGTTTGTTCTATCTAGGCTGGAATATTGCTGCACACTAACAGCACCTTTCAAGGCAGGTGAAATTGCTGACCTAGACAATGTACAGAGAAGCTTCACGGCACGCATAACTGCGATAAAACACCTCAATTACTGGGAACGCTTGAGTTCCTCAACCTGTACTCCATAGAACGCAGGCGGGAAAATCCTAGAGGGATTAGTACCAAACTTGCACACGAAAATCACTCCCTATGAAAGCAAAAGACTCGGTAGATAATGCAACATCCCCCAATGAAAAACAGGGGTGCAACTAGCACGATAAGATACAACACAATAAGTGTCAGGGGCCAAAGACTGTTTACCTGCCTCCCAACATACATAAGGGGGATTACTAATAGACCCCTGGCTGTCTTCAAGCAGGCACTGGACAGGCACCTGACCAGCCGGGCTGTGGTTCGTACGTCGGGTTGCGTGCAGCCAACAGTAACAGCCTGGTTGATTAGGCCCTGATCCATCATGAGGCCTGGTCACAGACCGGACCGCAGCGGTGTTAACCCCCGGAACCCTCTCCAGGTGTGTGTATATATATATATATATATATATATATATATATATATATATATATATATATATATATATATATATATATATATATATATATATATATATATGCAAAACAACCACTGTGAAAAGAAAAAGAAAAAGGTGAACATCCAAGTGGTTTCGTGGTTTTTCTCATTATAGGAACCGCAAAACTAAAAGATCAGCGAAAGTTATATAAGGATGAGATTACACCTCGCGGTCAACTTACAACACCTGACCTTTTATGGTGATGTAGGTAGGTGGTTAAGGACCTGTCAGACACAACTTATTTTCTGCTCAAGTTTTAAGATTTTAACTTGTAGAATATATCTTAAATTCTTCCCAAATGAATCCAATTTGTATAATCCTAAAACAATATTCACATTAATTTCAAAAGTTGAACCATGGACCATGGGTTAGGCTATGGTCCTAGTAGGACAGAAACGTCGTCATAAGTTTGTCTCGTGTGTGCAGGTTATCTGTGTATACATGAAGAGGGTTTCAGGGGTCAACGCCCCCGCGGCCCGGTCTGAGACCAGGCCTCGTGTGGATCAGGGTTGATCAACCAGACTGGTACTGCTAGCTGCATGCAAACCGATGTAAGAACCACAGCCCGGCTAGTCAGGTACTGACTTTAGGTGCCTGTCCAGTGCCTTCTTGAAGACAGCCAGTGGTCTATTGGTAATCCCCCTTATGTATGCTGGGAGGCAGTTGAACAGTTTTGGGCCCCTGACACTTATTGTGTTGTCTCTCAGTGTACTCGTGGCCCCCCTGCTTTTCATTGGGGGAATGTTGCATCTCCTGCCGAGTCTTTTGCTTTCACAGGGAGTGATTTTCGCGTGCAAGTTTGGTACTAATATTATCATGTGTATATTATCATGTATATTTCTCGCCTGCCTTCCACGGAATACAAATCAAGGGACTTCAACAGTTCCCAGTAATTTAGGTGCTTTATCGTACTTATGTGTGCCGTGAAAGTTCTCTGTACACTCTTGTTATTGTTCCAGCCACGGTATTGTGTCAATTTGATAACTAGCACACAGATGAGAGTGGACACAGCTACAACATGGCGACACTAGCCTACAACACACAATAAAACATGTTAAAGTCAAAAATAGCCTCCTACAAAGGATATATTAACAGGATAAAGTGGTACGAATGGCAGTACAGTCCTCTTGTATGACACTGTCTTCTTATATGCCACTGTCCCCCTCTCCTCCCTCCTGTCTCACATTTCACCTATTCTCCCCCTACCCTCTCACGTGCGCCCTCTCTCTCCTGTGTCCCCTCGTTTCCCTCCCCTCTCAAGTTCCCCCTTCTCCTTCCCCTCACATGTGTCACCGCTCCCTCTCCCCTTCACCTGGGATCAATAGAACACCTGCACACCTCCACACCCATTGAGTGGGCACTGGAGGGGACACTAGAGGCGGCACTGGAGAGGGCACTGGAAGGCATGGGGGATGGGAGAAATTGCCCCGCCCACTTTACCAGTTTTCATTTTTTATACTGATGCATTTATACTGGAAAGTTAAAACCTGGCCCGTTCATCTTTTTTGTTCATTCTGGGATGTACTCTCTAGCCAACTCCCAGTACGTTCATCCCAGGATGAACACACCGGGCTGTACTCTCTAGTCAACTCCCATGAGTACGTTCATCCCAGGATGAACACACCGGGATGTACTCTCTAGTCAACTCCCATGAGTACGAGAATATACACTGGAAAGACTAGACTGAGCCTTAACACAAGAGTTCTTGAAGATAAACACACCTGGTGGAAAGTGATACGATTTTTTCTTAGAGTTTTCAGGATCTGCAACCCACAGTACTTCTAAGAAGAATGTGAATACATTGAAGAAGTCTTCCTACAGCACCCACACTAATGATAAATAATGACAAATAAAACTGAAAACCATACATGTATTATTATGAAACATGTTCAATATATTCAATTTAATATCTGGAGGAGAGGAGAAATAATACTCGGTTCATCTTAAGAGCAAACTAGTCATCCTCACACTCAAATTCACCCTGGATATGCTTAATATTAACCTAAAATTAATGCTAACAATTGTATATCCAAGATGTCTAGTTGAAATATTTTAGAACTAAATGTACCTATCAGAAGTGTCTAGGCAAGCTTCCTTGTTCATGATCTAGTCTGTTGGATCCAACAGCGAGCCATCATGTCACTCAAGGTCAACTTAGCATCTTCACGATACATACCTTTAACGGCTATACATTGTGCTCAGTTCCAACTGCTGAACTTGGGCTAGAGGTCCTGGCAGAAGATTTTGTCCATGAAAAAACTCAGGATGGGGTTATACTGGCGCATTCGTTAAAGGAGGAGACATTTTCTCTACCAAGGTTAGTGAGTAAATATACATTACTTTTCAAAAATGTCTGAGCAAAAGTTTTCAGGAAATAACATGTGCAGATATATTAGTGTCACTCGTATTCCAGTCACGGTATTGTGCCTTTTGTTGTTATTAACTGGTAATACCTGGAGAACTGAAGAGAAGAGGGCCAGCGAGGGAGGGATGAAGTGGGGACATTACAAAGCTGTGGTATGACAGCAGCATTTTTGAAGGGACAGAGAGAAGTAAAATAAAAAACTGCACAACAAAGGGTGAAGAGATTAACAACAGCTAAGTTGTCCAATTCGCTGACACAATGTTCTCAAGAACTTGTTCTAAAGTAACTACTTTCAAGGAATATAAAAGATTCATTTAGAGTATTATATGCAACTTATGTTAGGACCATCCTGAATATGTGGCGACAGCCACACACACACACACTATATATATGTCGTGCCGAATAGGTAAAACTGGTCACTTAGCAATAAATCAATTAAAATTAAGTCCTTTCTAAAATTTTCTCTTATACATTTAATTTATGTTAATATAAAAATTAATGATTTTGTACCGAAAGAACCTTAGGAAACTTACCTAACCTTATTATAACAAGCGCAATTTAGTTTAGCCTAATCCAACTAAATATATTTTATATAAGATTACAATAATTTAATAATAAACAAACACAATGAAATATATGTTTTTTCGTTAGATTCAGAATGATTTGTACGAAATTATTGCATATGCAAATTTTTGTTTGCCCTATTCGGCAAGAAGTGCGTTGCTATTTAATCCAAAATTGCAAGTTTTACTTATTTGGCACGACACACACACACACACACACATATATATATATATATATATATATATATATATATATATATATATATATGTCGTGTACGATTGGTCGGACGGGTGGCTGCTGGAGTTCAATCCTCGTATATACACAGCTATGAAAATTTGGGAAAGAAAAATGAAGAAAACCGAGTAGTCTCAGCTCTCACCACCTTGCAGCCATCGAACAGACAGCTGGTGTTGTAACCACCTGGCAGCCACAACACCAAGTCACCACCTGGCAGCCACAGTACCAACAGACAGCTGGTGCTGTCACTACCTGGCAGCCACAGCACCAACAGACAGCTGGTGGTGCCACCACCTGGCAGCCACAGCACCAACAGACAGCTGGTACTGCCACCACCTGGCAGCCACACTGTTATGCAAAAGAGCAAAACGTGAATAAATTTTCAATAAACATTAAGAGAATAACTGTTGGTTTTTCTAAATTAAATTAACATTCCACCATCATGGAGTCCTAAACAACTCGATACAATGAGCTACTCTGTATAATGAATCATATTTGTAAACTTTGCATTAACAGAGGGAATTTACAAACAAAAACTGTGTAAAACCTTTTTCTTATAATGGGTATGTTACTGTTGATAATATATATATATATATATATATATATATATATATATATATATATATATATATATATATATATATATATATATATATTATATATGAACCCTCGTGCCGGAGGTTTGTAGTGTGATGAACCACTCAGTGGTGCTGTAGTAGTGTGATGAACCACTCAGTGGTGCTGTAGTAGTGTGATGAACCACTCAGTGGTGCTGTAGTAGTGTGATGAACCACTCAGTGGTGCTGTAGCAGTGATGAACCACTCAGTGGTGGGGTAGTAGTGTGATGAACCACTAAGTGGTGGGGTAGTAGTGTGATGAACCACTCAGTGGTGCTGTAGTAGTGTGATGAACCACTCAGTGGTGCTGTAGTAGTGTGATGAACCACTCAGTGGTGCTGTAGTAGTGATGAACCACTCAGTGGTGCTGTAGTAGTGTGATGAACAACTCAGTGGTGTTGTAGTAGTGTGATGAACCACTCAGTGGTGCTGTAGTAGTGTGATGAACCACTCAGTGGTGTTGTAGTAGTGTGATGAACCACTCAGTGGTGCTGTAGTAGTGTGATGAACCACTCAGTGGTGCTGTAGTAGTGTGATGAACCACTCAGTGGTGCTGTAGTAGTGGATGAACCACTCAGTGGTGCTGTAGTAGTGGATGAACCACTCAGTGGTGCTGTAGTAGTGTGATGAACCACTCAGTGGTGCTGTAGAGTATGAACACTAGGTGCTGAGTGATGAACCACTCAGTGGTGCTGTAGCAGTGTGATGAACCACTCATTGGTGCTGTAGTAGTGTGATGAACCACTCAGTGGTGCTGTAGCAGTGTGATGAACCACTCAGTGGTGCTGTAGTAGTGTGATGAACCACTCAGTGGTGCTGTAGCAGTGATGAACCACTCAGTGGTGCTGTAGTAGTGTGATGAACCACTCATTAGTGCTGTAGTAGTGTGATGAACCACTCAGTGGTGCTGTAGTAGTGTGATGAACCACTCAGTGGTGCTGTAGCAGTGATGAACCACTCAGTGGTGCTGTAGTAGTGTGATGAACTACTCAGTGGTGCTGTAGTAGTGTGATGAACCACTCAGTGGTGTTGTAGTAGTGATGAACTACTCAGTGGTGCTGTAGTAGTGTGATGAATCACTCAGTGGTGCTGTAGTAGTGTGATGAACCACTCAGTGGTGCTGTAGTAGTGTGATGAACCACTCAGTGGTGCTGTAGTAGTGATGAACCACTCAGTGGTGTTGTAGTAGTGTGATGAACTACTCAGTGGTGCTGTAGTAGTGTGATGAACCACTCAGTGGTGTTGTAGTAGTGTGATGAACCACTCAGTGGTGTTGTAGTAGTGTGATGAACTACTCAGTGGTGTTGCAGTAGTGTGATGAACCACTCAGTGGTGTTGTAGTAGTGTGATGAACCACTCATTGGTGTTGCAGTAGTGTGATGAACCACTCAGTGGTGTTGTAGTAGTGTGATGAACCACTCATTGGTGCTGTAGTAGTGTGATGAACCACTCAGTGGTGTTGTAGTAGTGTGATGAACAACTCATTGGTGTTGCAGTAGTGTGATGAACTACTTAGTGGTGTTGTAGTAGTGTGATGAATCACTCAGTGGTGTTGTAGTAGTGTGATGAACCACTCAGTTGTTGTAGTAGTGTGATGAACCACTCATTGGTGCTGTAGTAGTGTGATGAACCACTCATTGGTGTTGTAGTAGTGTGATGAACTACTCAGTGTGTTGTAGTAGTGTGATGAATCACTCAGTGGTGTTGTAGTAGTGTGATGAACCACTCAGTAGTGTTGTAGTAGTGTGATGAACCACTCATTGGTGTTGCAGTAGTGTGATGAACTACTCAGTGGTGTTGTAGTAGTGTGATGAACCACTCAGTGGTGTTGTAGTAGTGTGATGAACTACTCAGTGGTGTTGTAGTAGTGTGATGAACCACTCAGTGGTGCTGTAGTAGTGTGATGAACTACTCAGTGGTGTTGTAGTAGTGTGATGAACCACTCAGTGGTGTTGTAGTAGTGTGATGAACCACTCAGTGGTGTTGTAGTATTGTGATGAACCACTCAGTGGTTTTGTAGTAGTGTGATGAACTACTCAGTGGTGCTGTAGTAGTGTGATGAACCACTCATTGGTGTTGTAGTAGTGTGATGAACTACTCAGTGGTGTTGTAGTAGTGTGATGAACCACTCAGTGGTGTTGTAGTAGTGTGATGAACTACTCAGTGGTGTTGTAGTAGTGTGATGAACTACTCAGTGGTGTTGTAGTAGTGTGATGAACCACTCAGTAGTGTTGTAGTAGTGTGATGAACCACTCAATAGTGTTGTAGTAGTGTGATGAACCACTCATTGGTGTTGTAGTAGTGTGATGAACTACTCAGTGGTGTTGTAGTAGTGTGATGAACTACTCAGTGGTGTTGTAGTAGTGTGATGAACCACTCAGTGGTGTTGTAGTAGTGTGATGAACTACTCAGTGGTTTTGTAGTAGTGTGATGAACCACTCAGTGGTGTTGTAGTAGTGTGATGAACTACTCAGTGGTGCTGAGTATTTAGCAGACGGTGCTAAATACTCCCACTGAAAAGCAGGGATGCCAAGGCTACACTGAGAAGCAAAATAAATATAAGCTTAAAACAGCCTTCCACTATACATAAGAGGTATTATCAACAGACACATTCCTGACTTCAAGAGGGAATTAGATGGGTTCCTAAAGTCAGTTCCTGATCAGCTGGGCTGTGTTTCATGTACTGGACTGTGTGCGTCCAGCAGTAAGAGCATGGCTGATCAAATCTTGATCCACTAGGAGGCCTGGGGGGCTGGGCCGTTGACCTTAGGATCACTCTCCAGGTAGACTCCAGGCAGGCAGGCCTGGTCTGAGGCCAGACTTCCCTGTTGACCATTTGATTACTCTGTCCTGGTCTGGGGCGAGACTTCCCCATCACAGCCTGGTTGATCCGGCAATTGGCGGAGGTACACATGTTCTGGCGTGTGTAGCTTCCGGCAGCCCTTGTGATAACTTCTGGTAAGATGTTAAATAGTCTGGGACCATGAATATTGACACAATGTTGTCTTATTGTACCCACGGCGGCGGTGGCAGAGATGACAAGGCAAGGTAAAGTGTTGAGACTCCACTGTGGGATAGCTCATCACAAGGATTTCCAGGAAACCTGGCCAGTGTCACCACTGCCTCCATCACCTCCGCAACTCAGCCTCACTCCAGTTCCCCAACACGTCATTATTTCCCTCACCCTAGCTCCTCGAGTAACGTGAGGTTCAGATACTCTAAGCTTTCCTTGTAACTCATATCTGGTGACTCCAGGACTCACGAAGCAGTTTGATGGCAAATTTCTGAGCTGTTAAAGTGGCCCATAACAGGCCAGTAGGCTGCTGCAGTGTTCCTCCTTTCTTATGTTCTTATGCCATAGCAAAGACAGATACCACAATATAAAACACTGGAAACTACAAGAATTACACCTTGTACATGAATGGTATACAATACCGACAAGATGAAAATTGACACATCTGGGTATCTTTAATGTAGACGTTTCGCCATCCAGTGGCTTTATCAATGCAAATTCTAGGACATAATTTGAAGACAGTAGAACTATATACAAAAGATGCGGTAATCAGTCCCTCAGCATTGGAGTTGGTGTGAAGAACACCGTAGTCGTGAAGAACCACGACTACGGTTTGAATGTATAAGGCAGCTGCAAAGGTATCTCTGGTCGTGGGTGGCCACTCCTAGCACGTGTGTACACCTGAATGCATTCGAGACTCGAGTATATACGTGGAGGTGGAAGGCAGTGGATGCACCTGAGATTACCTGTACGAGTCACTCAACTGCCTGGTCCAGCTAGCGAGTCCCTTGCCTGCGGTGGGTCGTATGGTATACGAATGGTAATTCACTGTGAAAGGTTCATATAGGGAAAGTCGCCCTTCTCACTGCTGAAATGTGACTACTCGCTGTTGGCTCTGCCTACACCGTGGCCTATTTAATGTATAGGTAGTGTACTTACTACGTTAAGCTAAACGACTATCTCTAACTTAGCCTAAATAAATGTAGTAGTAAGTAGTAATTGTAGTGCATAATTAGCCTAAGGAGTTACGAGGCTAGGTCTTAGTAATTAAGTATATACTGAATTAACACCTCTCTAGGTGTGTCCCCCTTAACCCCCCCCCCAACTGGGAGAAGTTAATGGATTCTGGAAAATGGTGATATTTTCCACAAGTTGAACAGGGGCAGCAGGTGTAAGGAAACATGGCCAACATTTCCACCCATGCTGGAGATGGAAAGATGGACACCCTAATGAGGTGAGTGTGCTGCCAGCCGAGCCGCGGGGCTGGCGAACAATCTGTTAGCGCATATTCCTAATCGAGTTTGCAGCCTCTGAGTTTCAACTGGTGGGTGACCTGCTTCTGCTAGTTGGTGGGTGACCTGCTTCTGCTAGTCCATGTGGCCCACACCGGTACCATCTGATGGGGGGGGGGGGGTAAGGGGAAGCGCATTGTTACAAAAAGCGACATCTGCTAAGTGAAGATATCTCCAGTGAATACTAGAAGGTCAACTTATTGATCCCCCTCTAGTACGTAGCCTGTTTCTCTTTTGTAGCAGTTTGTCAGAGAATGTTCTAGTCCAGTTATCCCTTAAGATTAAGTGGCTTCTCAATAGCGCTTTTGAACTACTACTGGATGAATACAAATCAACCAAATAAAAGTTGAGATCTTTAATAAGAAAGGTGTCTAGGTGGTAATAATTATAGTTTGAATAATTAAGGAGATAAGCTCCTACACGACTCTTGGAGTATAACTTGGTATACTTATGGTTATTCTGTACATATAATCATATGGTGCTAAGGGCACATTTGATAAAATACTGTACTCCTTTTAATATGTACCATCTGGTACGTTGCTATGATGAGATGTACTCACAAGTACAAGATTAATAGTGTGCAAGTGTGTGTGTTTGTATAAGTGCTCAATATGTGCTCAGATTGACTCAACTTAAAATGTGACACGTCCCTAAATAATCTAGCTTCTGGAGCATCGAGGCAAACAGCTTGCTTGAACAACATGAAAACCCATTCGTTAAACAGCAGTAATGCACGAAGCAATAGTGAGCAGCATAGCGTCAGGCAAGGAATAAGCCATAAACGACCCTAGCTGCGGACCTTCAACAGATCCTATACAAAAGGCATAAAATTCCCTTATTACGGAAACTGAGTTCAGCAATTTCAATTTCCCGACTACGACAGCAGTGCGTAGATGCCAGAACAAATGTAGGCAGAAGCTTAACTCGGGACCAGGACTGTACATAGTGTCTCCATGACACACACCCTCTGGAAATATCAAATATCACTAAGTCTAAATAATGATCTGTGAACAGAGTTGCATAGAATTAAGAGATGTATGTCCCAGCTCACCATCGGAGACATACTCTACCAAAAACAGTCTAAATAATACGAGCTGACAGAACAGAGAGACGAGATGCTTCATTTACGAGCAGCAACAAGACAAAGAGCTTATCTCCTTTATTATTCAACTTACTTTAACTCTAAATATTACCACCTAGACACCTTTTTTATTAAAGATCTCGAATTTTATTTAGTTGGTTTGTATCTATCCAGTTATAATCCAAAAACACTATTGAGAAACCACCTAATTTTACAGGATAACTGGGCTAGAATTCTCTCTGACAAATTGTTACAAAACCAGAAACATGCTAGATGCTAGAGGGAGGATCAATAAATTGACCTTCTAGTATTCTCCGGAGGTATCTTTGTTTCATAGATGTCGCATTTTGTAACTCCCACACTGAATTTTTTATCTTAATAAGCAAATACAATAATTTATGTATTATAATAAACAAAAATATAGTACAAATGGGCTGAGCTAAATAATTTCAGGTATATAAAACGACACCCCCCACCGGGGGGCCCCAAGAAAGAAGACAGAAGAAGAAGAAGATGACTGACACCCCCCACCAGGGATGCCACCGCCGGGTCACCATCTGGAGAAGACCCGGGCCGGATGTACCGGTGAATCTCGAGAACACCCAGAGTTAAACATCATTGTCTCCGATGGAGAGGACAGCTATAGAAGTACACACTGCCTTAGATCCTGTCCGTGTGAGAACACCCAGCAGTCTACACACTCACTTGTCCCGTGTGAGAACACCCAGCAGTCTACACACTCATTGTCCCGTGTGAGAACACCCAGCAGTCTACACACTCACTTGCTCCCGTGTGAGAACACCCAGCAGTCTACACACTCACTTGATCCCGTGTGAGAACACCCAGAAGTCTACACACTCACTTGTCCCGTGTGAGAACACCCAGCAGTCTACACACTCACTATCCCGTGTGAGAACACCCAGCAGTCTACACACTCACTTGCTCCCGTGTGAGAACACCCAGCAGTCTACACACTCACTTGCTCCCGTGTGAGAACACCCAGCAGTCTACACACTCACTTGATCCCGTGTGAGAACACCCAGCAGTCTACACACTCACTTGATCCCGTGTGAGAACACCCAGCAGTCTACACACTCACTTGATCCCGTGTGAGAACACCCAGCAGTCTACACACTCACTTGCTCCCGTGTGAGAACACCCAGCAGTCTACACACTCACTTGTCCCGTGTGAGAACACCCAGCAGTCTACACACTCACTTGATCCCGTGTGAGAACACCCAGCAGTCTACACACTCACTTGATCCCGTGTGAGAACACCCAGCAGTCTACACACTCACTTGATCCCGTGTGAGAACACCCAGCAGTCTACACACTCACTTGATCCCGTGTGAGAACACCCAGCAGTCTACACACTCACTTGATCCCGTGTGAGAACACCCAGCAGTCTACACACTCACTTGCTCCCGTGTGAGAACACCCAGCAGTCTACACACTCACTTGATCCCGTGTGAGAACACCCAGCAGTCTACACACTCACTTGATCCCGTGTGAGAACACCCAGCAGTCTACACACTCACTTGATCCCGTGTGAGAACACCCAGCAGTCTACACACTCACTTGATCCCGTGTGAGAACACCCAGCAGTCGACACACTCACTTGATCCCGTGTGAGAACACCCAACAGTCTACACACTCACTTGATCCCGTGTGAGAACACCCAGCAGTCTACACACTCACTTGCTCCCGTGTGAGAACACCCAGCAGTCTACACACTCACTTGATCCCGTGTGAGAACACCCAGCAGTCTACACACTCACTTGATCCCGTGTGAGAACACCCAGCAGTCTACACACTCACTTGATCCCGTGTGAGAACACCCAGCAGTCTACACACTCACTTGATCCCGTGTGAGAACACCCAGCAGTCGACACACTCACTTGCTCCCGTGTGAGAACACCCAGCAGTCTACACACTCACTTGATCCCGTGTGAGAACACCCAGCAGTCTACACACTCACTTGCTCCCGTGTGAGAACACCCAGCAGTCGACACACTCACTTGCTCCCGTGTGAGAACACCCAGCAGTCTACACACTCACTTGATCCCGTGTGAGAACACCCAGCAGTCTACACACTCACTTGTCCCGTGTGAGAACACCCAGCAGTCTACACACTCACTTGACTCCCGTGTGAGAACCGCAGCAGTCGACACACTCACTTGCTCCCGTGTGAGAACACCCAGCAGTCTACACACTCACTTGCTCCCGTGTGAGAACACCCAGCAGTCGACACACTCACTTGCTTCCGTGTGAGAACACCCAGCAGTCTACACACTCACTTGATTACTCACCTGTAGAGAGAAAAACTAATGTTAGTGTCTACATACTTAATACAAATGATACACAAACGAATGTTGCAGTATAAATTGAAAGACTGAAGACAAAAGTTAAAATGTGTGTGTGTGTGTGTGTGTGTGTGTGTGTGTGTATACACTCACCTAGTTGTACTCACCTAGTTGTGGTTGCAGGGGTCGAGTCACAGCTAGTGGCCCCGCCTCTTCACTGGTCGCTACTAGGTCACTATTCCTGCTCCATGAGCTTTATCATACCTTTTCCTAAAGCTATGTATGGATCTTGCCTCCACTCTACACTTCCAGACTATTCCACTTCCTGACCACTCTGTGACTGAAGGAATACTTCCTAACATCCCTGTGGTTCATCCGAGTCTTCAACTTCCAACTGTGTCCTCTTGTTGCTGTGTGCCATCTCTGGAACATCCTGTCTCTGTCCACCTTGTCGATTCCTTTCAGTATTTTATATGTCGTTATCATATCCCCCTTATCTTTCCTGTCCTTCAGTGTCGTCAGGTCGATTTCCTTTAACCTCTCCTCGTAGAACATACCCCTTAGCTCCGGGACTAGTCTTGTTGCAAACCTTTGCACTTTCTCTAGTTCCTTACGTGCTGGCTAGGTGTGGGTTCCAAACTGGTGCTGCATACTCCAATACGGGCCTAACGTACACAGTGTACAGGGTTCTGAACGATTCTTTATTAAGATGTCGGAATGCTGTTCTTAGGTTTGCTAAATAACCAAATAACTGCTGCAGCAGTTATTTGGTTGATGTGCGGCTCAGATGTGCCCGGTGTTATACTCACCCCAAGATCCTTTTCCTTGAGTGAGGTTTGTAGTCTCTGGCCCCCTAGACTGTACTCCGTCTGCGGTCTTCTTTGCCCTTCCCCAATCTTCATGACCCTGCACTTGGTGGGGTTCAACTCCAGGAGCCAGTTGCTGGACCAGGCCTGCAGCCTGTCCAGATCCCTTTGTAGTCCTGCCTGGTCATCCGATTGGATTCTTGGTGTGTGTGTGTGTGTGTGTGTGTGTGTGTGTGTGTGTGTGTGTGTGTGTGTACTCACCTATTTGTACTCACCTATTTGTGGTTGCAGGGGTCGATTCATAGCTCCTGGCCCCGCCTCTTCACTGGTCGCTACTAGGTCCACACTCTCACTGCTCCATAAGCTTTTATCATACCTTTTATTAAGCTATATATGGATCCTGCCTCCACTACATCTCTCCAGATTATTCCACTGCCTGACAACTCTATGGCTGAAGATATACTTCCTAACATCCCTCTGACTCATCTGAGTTTCTAACTTCCAGTTGCGACCCCTTGTTGCTGTGTCCCATCTCTGAAACATTCTGTCCCTTTCCACCCTGTCAATTCCTCTCGATATTTTATATATTATCATGCTTCCCTATCCTTCCTATCTTCCAGTGTTGTCAGGTTGAGTTCCCTTAATCTCTCCTCGTAGGACAAACCCTTCAGTTCCGGAACTAGTCTTGTTGCAAACCTTTGCACTTTCTCTTATTTCTTGAAGTGTTTGACCAGGTGTGGGTTTCACACTGGTGCTGCATACTCCAATATGGGCCTGACGTACGTACGGTGTACAGTGTCGTGAATGACTCCTTACTTAGATGACGAAACGCTATTTTCAGGTTTGTCAGGCGCCTGTATGCTGCAACCTCAGGCGATGTGCTCAGTATGATGCTCACCCCAAGATCCTTTTCCTTGAGTGAGTTTTGCAGCCTTTGACCTCTTAGCCTGTACTCCGTCTGCGGTCTTCTTTGTTTTTCCCCAATCTTCGTAACTATGCACTTGCTAGGGGTTAAACTCCAGGAGTCATTTGTCAGACCAGGCTTGCAGAATGTCCAGATCCCCTTGTAGGCTTACCTTATCCTCTTCTGCTTGTATTCTCTTTATTAGTTTTACTCAGTTTCTGTACTTTTTTTCAGAATGCACTCATAGAGGAAGCCAAAGTGACGGCAGAAACTTAATCCAGCCAACAATTGAGTTTAGCTTCACGGATAACACGGTGGACGACCTCTCTCATCCGCTTAAAATCAAGGAGTTGCTCTGTGGTCCTATTGTAATAATATCTGCCCCATGCAGCGCGTTTCAAATGTACTGCACGAGCACAAGCAGGAGACAACCAAGGCATGGATTTCTGAATGCTTGCCCAAGGTTCGGGGTACAGAATGTGAAGCCGCAGTTAAAACTGAGGTAGAGAACAGGTGTAACAGCTCATCAATAGCGGACGAAGAAGGGTCCTCGCTAAAAGCAGTTTTGGAATGCGAGTACAGGTACCAATTCGCTTGGTTAAATTGCTAGCGTGGGCTTCGAGGAGGTAGAGGATTGGAAAATGATCGCTGTCATGCAAGTCCGGGAGTACAGACCAGGTAAAGTCTAGTGCAGTTGATGAAGAGCAAACTGAGAGATCGATGTGAGAGAGAGATTGATTACGAGGGTCAAAATGGGTGGGGGCACCCGTATTTAAAACATGGAGGGAAAGATAAGTGAAAAGAGCTTCTAACTGAATGCACAGTGAGACCCCCGCAGAGGAAATGGTGAGCATTAAAATCGCCTAATAACAGAAGTGGTGGCAGTAATGAAGAAACCAGAAATGCAACATGTGGGATAGATAATGCCCGAGAAGGAGAGAGATACAAAAAACAGACCGTATACCAATTATTCAAATAGATGCATGCTGCAGTGTAGTGCAGTGAAGTATGAACAAAGATCTGAAGGTATGGTATACCCGTGCGTACAAGAAATGCACTTTCATTAAGGTTCCATCGGGAAAAGGATCTGATGAATACAATCAAACAGCCCGAGACGGGATGGATAACAGTGGAGAGTAATTTGGGTTCTTGTAAACAAACACAAACAGGGAAAACTGGGCGAGCAACACCTGAAGATCACCCCGGTTACCCCTGAAGCCGTGGATATTCCACTGTAAATAAGCCATGATTTGCGAAGAGAAGGATACAGGAAATATGAAGTAATAGGTATCTATGGACTAGAAAGGTTAGTGAAGTCCACATGTAGAGGCAGCGGAAAACGAGTAAGCAGCGAAGGATTGGAACGCTGTGAAGAAAAGAGCTGTGTAGATGAAGTAGAAGAGTGAAGAGTAGTGATGGGAGGTGGATCAGTGTCCATCAGTATATTCGGAGATAGCATCAAGTGTTTCAGAGGACAAGGACGTTGCAGACATAGAAACTTGCGAGAGAAAAGATGAAGATTTGAGGTGACGAGGTAGGGACCTCAGAGTCCAGGACTGCAAAATAGTTAGATACAGAGGTGACTGTGGAAGATGTGACCACAGGGGAGACTGCGGGAGTTGGGACCCCAGAGGTTGTGGGCCTCTTAGTAACTCGAGAATAAGAAATACGGGGAATTCTCCCCTGGAGGCGTAGATGAGAGACCGCCATTGCGTAAGTAAAGCCTTCTTGAGACAATGGATTTCTCGTTCATTTAAGTAAACTTGGCAACGACGAGAATAAGACGGGTGAGCTTCATTACGATTAAGGCAAGAGAGAGGTAGACTACAAGACGTATTGCCATGGTCGTCGGCACCACAGACTCGACATTCCGCCATGGACCTGCAATATTTCGCTGGATGGACAAAACACCAGCAATTTGTACACTGTTGTGGTGTAGGGATCAACTTTTGGACTTGTAAACAGTGTCCCGCGATATAAACCTAGGACGGAAGCTCAGGGCAGTCAAAAGTTAAGCGAGCCACATTGCAGCTCAAGCTGTCCACTCCGAGTCTGCTTGAGGAAATAGAAAATATGGCATCATCAGGTGCCATGTCGACCCTAGGGTGGGACTGGGGAGGTAGCTTGCCCTTATCAACTATTTCTTTTTCAAAGTTTCGCTCTTCCCTTCTTCTTACACCTGCTTGTTTATTTCTGCATTGTTTGACTCTCTGTTAAGTTTCTTGCTTATCCTTGTCCCTATATTGGTTTCAAGGTCTTTCTTTTTCACAGTTCTCCAACACCTTCCATTAACCACTAGCACCTGTGTCCAACACTTAACAAGCTTGTAGCAATGTTACACCCACAGCTGGGACACACCACCACCTGCTGGATGGTACACTCACAGCTGGGACACACCACCACCTGCTGGATGGTACACTCACAGCTGGGACACACCACCACCTGCTGGATGGTACACTCACAGCTGGGACACACCACCACCTGCTGGATGGTACACTCACAGCTGGGACACACCACCAGCTACTGGATGGTACACCCACAGCTGGGACACACCACCACCTGCTGGATGGTACACTCACAGCTGGGACACACCACCACCTACTGGATGGTACACCACGCTGACACACCACCCCGCTGGATGGTACACCACTCTACCTACTGGATGGTACCTCCAGCTGGGACACACCACCACCTGCTGGATGGTACACTCACAGCTGGGACACACCACCACCTGCTGGATGGTCACACTCACCCCAAGCTGAGGACACACCACACCACCTGCTGGATGGTACACTCACAGCTGGGACACACCACCACCTGCTGGATGGTACACTCACAGCTGGGACACACCACCACCTGCTGGATGGTACACTCACAGCTGGGACACACCACCACCTGCTGGATGGTACACTCACAGCTGGGACACACCACCACCTGCTGGATGGTACACTCACAGCTGGGACACACCACCACCTGCTGGATGGTACACTCACAGCTGGGACACACCACCACCTGCTGGATGGTACACTCACAGCTGGACACCACCACTGCTGGATGGTACACTCACAGCTGGGACACACCACCACCTGCTGGATGGTACACTCACAGCTGGGACACACCACCACCTGCGGATGGTACACTCACAGCTGGGACACACCACCACCTGCTGGATGGTACACTCACAGCTGGGACACACCCCCAAACCCTGCTGGATGGTACACTCACAGCTGGGACACACCACCACCTGCTGGATGGTACACTCACAGCTGGGACACACCACCACCTGCTGGATGGTACACTCACAGCTGGGACACACCACCACCTGCTGGATGGTACACTCACAGCTGGGACACACCACCACCTGCAGGATGGTACACTCACAGCTGGGACACACCACCACCTGCTGGATGGTACACTCACAGCTGGGACACACCACCACCTGCTGGATGGTACACTCACAGCTGGGACACACCACCACCTGCTGAATGTTTCAATATACAACTTTCTTTCCCTTCCCCCATCCTCTCATTACCATCACTCAAATGCTTCCCTTCCACCTCCCCTTACAATTTCATCAGCCTCATTCATCACAATTAGGGGACGCTGTGGTCTTGCTGAACACCCTGAAACTACACTCTTAATCTGTTCACAATGGTGACTGAATTTGTTAAAGAAAATTGCTTGCTCATGGTACACAGCGAATTCTAATGATGAATTCACTGTAAGTATATTCAAGAATGGTAATAAATCCTCTTTCTCGCAATCCACTTTTTTTTTAGTGCTGCCAACCACACACTTCATTTGTCCACGTTTATAAATCTCATCTCTATAGTAATAATGTTAACATATGTGAATGTTCTCCTTGTGAGAGTTGTAGTTATGGTAGATGGTACAACAGTTGTAGTCATGGTAGATGGTGCAACAGTTGTAGTCATGGTAGATGGTACAACAGTTGTAGTCATGGTAAATGGTGACACAGTTGTAGTCATGGTAGATGGTACAACAGTTGTAGTCATGGTAGATGGTGCAACAGTTGTAGTCATGGTAGATGGTACAACAGTTGTAGTCATGGTAGATGGTGCAACAGTTGTAGTCATGGTAGATGGTACAACAGTTGTAGTCATGGTAGATGGTGCAACAGTTGTAGTCATGGTAGATGGTCAACAGTTGTAGTCATGGTAAATGGTCAACAGTTGTAGTCATGGTAGATGGTGCAACAGTTGTAGTCATGGTAATGGTGCAACAGTTGTAGTCATGGTAGATGGTACAACAGTTGTAGTCATGGTAGATGGTGCAACAGTTGTAGTCATGGTAGATGGTACAACAGTTGTATCATGGTAGATGGTACAACAGTTGTAGTCATGGTAAATGGTGCAACAGTTGTAGTCATGGTAGATGGTACAACAGTTGTAGTCATGGTAGATGGTGCAACAGTTGTAGTCATGGTAGATGGTACAACAGTTGTAGTCATGGTAGATGGTGCAACAGTTGTAGTCATGGTAGATGGTCAACAGTTGTAGTCATGGTAGATGGTGCAACAGTTGTAGTCATTAGATGGTGCAACAGTTGTAGTCATGGTAGATGGTCAACAGTTGTAGTCATGGTAGATAGTACAACAGTTGTAGTCATGGTAGATGGTACAACAGTTGTAGTCATGGTAGATGGTCAACAGTTGTAGTCATGGTAGATGGTACAACAGTTGTAGTCATGGTAGATGGTACAACAGTTGTAGTCATGGTAGATAATACAACAGTTGTAGTCATGGTAGATGGTGCAACAGTTGTAGTCATGGTAGATGGTACAACAATTGTAGTCATGGTAGATGGTACAACATTTGTAGTCATGGTAGATGGTACAACAGTTGTAGTCATGGTAGATGGTACAACAGTTGTAGTCATGGTAGATGGTACAACAGTTGTAGTCATGGTAGATGGTACAACAGTTGTAGTCATGGTAGATGGTACAACAGTTGTAGTCATGGTAGATGGTACAACAGTTGTAGTCATGGTAGATGGTACAACAGTTGTAGTCATGGTAGATGGTCAACAGTTGTAGTCATGGTAGATGGTACAACAGTTGTAGTCATGGTAGATGGTCAACAGTTGTAGTCATGGTAGATGGTACAACAGTTGTAGTCATGGTAGATGGTACAACAGTTGTAGTCATGTAGATGGTACAACAGTTGTAGTCATGGTAGATGGTACAAGTTTTAGTCATGGTAGATGGTACAAAGTTGTAGTCATGGTAGATGGTACAAGTGTTGTAGTCATGGTAGATGGTACAAGTGTTGTAGTCATGGTAGATGGTACAAAAGTTGAAGTCATGGTAGATGGTACAACAGTTGTAGTCATGGTAGATGGTACAAGTTGTAGTCATGGTAGATGGACAATAGTTGTAGTCATGGTAGATGGTACAACAGTTGTAGTCATGGTAGATGGTACAACAGTTGTAGTCATGGTAGATGGTACAATGTTGTAGTCATGGTAGATGGTACAATTGTAGCATGGTAGATGGTACAACAGTTGTAGTCATGGTAGATGGTACAACAGTTGTAGTCATGGTAGATGGTACAACAGGTGTAGTCATGGTAGATGGTACAACAGTTGTAGTCATGGTAGATGGTACAAGTAGTTGATGTCATGTAGTAAGATGGTAACAGTTGTAGTCATGGTAGATGGTACAACAGTTGTAGTCATGGTAGATGGTACAACAGTTGTAGTCATGGTAGATGGTACAACAGTTGTAGTCATGGTAGATGGTACAAAGTTGTAGTCATGGTAGATGGTACAAGTTGAGTCATGGTAGATGTAAAAGGAACAACAGGTAGTCATGGTAGATGGTGCAACAGTTGTAGTCATGGTAGAGGACAATGTTGTAGTCATGGATAAAATAAGAGACAAGTTGTAGTCATGGTAGATGGTACAACAGTTGTAGTCATGGTAGATGGTACAAAAGTTGTAGTCATGGTAGATGGTACAACAGTTGTAGTCATGGTAGATGGTACAACAGTTGTAGTCATGGTAGATGGTCAAAGTTGTAGTCATGGTAGATGGTACAAGTTGTAGTCATGGTAGATGGTACAACAGTTGTAGTCATGGTAGATGGTACAAGTTGTAGTCATGGTAGATGGTCAACAGTTGTAGTCATGGTAGATGGTACAACAGTTGTAGTCATGGTAGATGGTCAACGTTGTAGTCATGGTAGATGGTACAAGTTGTAGTCATGGTAGATGGTAACAAGTTGTAGTCATGGTAGATGGTACAAGTTGTAGTCATGGTAGATGGTACAACAGTTGTAGTCATGGTAGATGGCAAGTTGTAGTCATGGTAGATGGTACAATGTTGTAGTCATGGTAGATGTACAAGTTGTAGTCATGGTAGATGGTACAAAGTTGTAGTCATGGTAGATGGTACACAGTTGTAGTCATGGTAAGATGGTACAAATGCATTGTAGTCATGGTAGATGGTACAACAGTTGTAGTCGAATGGTAGAATGTACAACAGTTGTAGTCATGGTAGATGGTCAACAGTTACATTGGTAGTCATGGTAGATGGTCAACATTGTAGTCATGGTAGATGGTACAAAGTTGTAGTCATGGTAGATGGTACAAAGTTGTAGTCATGGTAGATGGTCAACAGTTGTAGTCATGGTAGATGGTACAACAGTTGTAGTCATGGTAGATGGTACAACAGTTGTAGTATGGTAGATGGTACAACAGTTGTATCATGGTAGATGGTCAACAGTGTAGTCATGGTAGTGGTACAACAGTTGTAGTCATTAGATGGTACAACATTTTAGTCATGGTAGATGGTACACAGTTGTAGTCATGGTAGATGGTGCAACAGTGTAGTCATGTAGATGGTACAACATTGTAGTCATGGTAGATGGTACAAGTTGTAGTCATGGTAGATGTACAACAGTTGTATCATGGTAGATGGTACAACAGTTGTAGTCATGGTAGATGTACAATGTTATAGTCATGGTAGATGGTACAACAGTTGTAGTCATGGTAGATGGTACAACGTTGTAGTCATGGTAGACGGAACAAGTGTTGTAGTCATGGTAGATGGACAAGTGTTGTAGTCATGGTAGATGGATACAAAGTTGTAGTCATGGTAGATGTACAAGTTGTAGTCATGGTAGATGACACAGTGTAGTCATGGTAGATGGTACAATAGTTGTAGTCATGTAGATGGTCAAGTTGTAGTCATGGTAGATGGTACAACAGTGTAGATATGGTTAGATGGACAATGTTGCTACATGTAATGTACAACATTAGTCATGACATGATGAATCAGTGTAGCATGGTACATGTACAACATTGTAGTCATGGTAGATACAACATTGAGTCATGGTAGATGGTCAATCGTTGTAGTCATGGAGATGGTCATGTTGTAGTCATGGTAGATGAAGCAAGATGCTCAAAAATAACTCTTTAAGATCATTTCTTCAGATACAGGAACCGATGTGCCTACGTCGGATTAGGTGCAGCCAGCACCAACAGCCTGACTGGTTAGTCCATTAACAGACCTGGTCTGAGACCAAGGCCGATGGTCCTCACAACAGTCCCGAGGTTTCATAATTAGGAACATTATTTTGAAGGTATTCCAGTAGCACGTGACAGAGGCCCGGGGCTACACTGCTCTGAACTACATTATCCACCTGGTTATTACTGACAAAATCCGTGAGTCCTACATGAAAACCACCTGGCTGATCTGTCACCAAACAAGTTAGCAAACTTAAACACTGAGACTGCAACATGTCCAGGTTGTAAGCTTAAGTTTGGAAGCTTTAACACAGCTAGAAACTCTTCGTCACAAGCGCTACAAGTTTTCAAAGCTTTATTCTCTTGAAGTTGCAAACTTGGTCGCGTCTGCAACGCAAGTTTTTCATAGTTTTCCTCAGCAGCTGGTGGGTGTGGGTGTTGGTGTGGGTGTGGATGTGGGTGTTGGTGTGGTGTTGGGTGCTGTGAACATCTGGGGTGGGAGCAGCAACGTGTGTCAGTCCTCTGCACTTCCATAATATTAACACTTATGTTTTACAAGGATATTTTCTAGCGAGATTTTTTCCTTGTGTGACTTTTTTCAAGCCATTGAACTGAAAACGTCTCCTCAAATATTGTGTACTATTCATGTGTCAATAACATATTTGTGGGTATTTGTAGCACACCTCACCTCCATAATGTTTCTCTGCACCAATATTACCACTACTTAAATGATGAGCAGAGGTGCAATGAGTACACTAAGAACTAGCTAAGCTTAAAGGGTCCAAGACTTTTCTGTACTCCTCACTTCATACATAAGAGGAGAGGAATTATCAACAGACCTCTGCATGTCTTCAAAAAGAAATCTGATAAGTTCCTGATCAGCCGGGCTGTGGTGCAAATGCTAGATTACGTGCGGCTATCATCAACAGCTTGGATGATCAGGCCATCCATCGGAAGGCCTGGTCTGGGACGGGGCCGTGAGGGGTGCACTGACCCCCGAAACCATCTACAGGTAACCTACCGTTATTTGAAGGGGCAAGACCCTCCCTCCCTCCTCCCTGTTGACTGCTTGGTCAACCAGACTGTTAAAATTAATTTTATTTATAAAACTTGCTTCTGTCGTAAAAATTATGGTGACCTTTATTATCTTCATTAGAACCAGCGACTAAATTTGACCAACCAAAGGTTTAATGCGTTCAAAGGCCGGCACACCTGTGCAATTAAACTAATTTACTTTGTTAATTAACAGTGTTCAGTGTTTATATAATACTATATTTAATAGAATAAAGAATTTATTTAGCTGTAAATTAGCTGTAGTTCTAACCGAGGAAGAGAAAGGTAACATAGTCAAAACTTACATTTTATATCCATAGATTTCTCAGCATCGGCGATAAACTGAGCCTTTTTAAAATGCATACTGTTTAACATTAATAATGTTTATTTTATTACCAATAATAAAATCATTACAGGTTTCTATAATCTAATTAATATTAAAGTAGTAGGAACACTATGATAGTGAGAAGCAACACTATCCTGCATACAACTATCGCCATAGTTACATCTGATACTGCGAGCCAACACACTATGTTATACACAATTATCCTTATGGTTACATCTTATTACGAACACAGGAACAGGAAGCCTCGTTGTACCTGGACATAAATTAATCCACAGACAAGACAACATCCTCGAACAATAAAGACAAAGACAAACACAAGTTGTAGTTTTTGAGTACCCTTATATTCCCATCAACGATATTTACAAAGAGCAATAGAACAACAAGATGTTAATCAGAGAGAGAGAACAGAGTTCACTCACTGCAACTGGATGTTCCCTTCATACAAGATAAACCAGTATGGGTGTACTCAGCATGTCTCGGTGAGTGTCTGCACCCAGCCAGGTGTGGAAACATAACATCAATTCGGCTGTAAGGAATCTCTCATCCAACTGGCTGATGTATAAACCAAACAGCAAATCAGGGTAATCGGACCCCTCTGCAGCTGCTCCATCCTCACTGCCAGTTTGGCTGATACAGAGGGAATGTAACAAGTGGTTGTGTGATGAACGCCACTCGTCTGATAGTGATAACCAACACACTATCCCATATAAAACTATCCTTATGGTTACGTCTGATAGCGAGAATTAACACACTATCACATATAATGGTTAGTATGTGGCGTTACTTGTGAGCCATATAATAAAAAAATATTTCCAAAAATTGTAGTTACAAAATTATACAACTGTTGCAAAATTATACAATTGTTACAAACTTTGGAGACATTTATATCACAGTTTAAATAAAGTTTCAGTTATACACAATACTGAAAGCAGACAGAAGAGAACTTTAAAGTTTTTAACATTGTACAGCTGTATAATTAAAGTTAGATGATGTGAATGTTAAGTTAAAAGTTCTCTTGTGACGATGGTGACCTGGAGTGAGACAGGGTCACCAGGGTGAAGATCAGGTCAATCAAGTAACCTACACTGTGACGGAATCACCAGGGTGAAGGTAAGGTCAGTAATCCGGTGACCTGCAGTGTGATGAGGTCACCAGGGTGAAGGTCAGGTTAACAAGAGGTGGAGTAACATCGACCGGAGCTGTGAAGACCGCCCGCCGCCCGCCTGATGCCTCTGCTCACAAGCTTGATCAAGAATTCATGGGAAGAGCCACACTGCTGCTGCTGCTGCTGCTGCTGCCTGCTTGATGCTGCTGCTGCTGCTGCTGCCTGCTTGATGCTAATGCTGCTATCGTTGCTTCTGTTGCTGCTGCTGCTATCGTTGCTGCTGCTGCTGGTTGTGCTACTAGTGGTAGTGATTGTGCTATTGTTAGTATTGGTGAGTTACTAAGTGTGTAGAGAGTCAGACGAGTGTTAGGACAAAGTGTTTGAAGGAAAGTTGTGACTCAAGGCTTGGACCTGGTAGGTTACTCACTACTAGCGCCTGACAGATCATTCACTGCTAGGACTCAGCACGTCACTCAGCACTTTTAGCACAAAAAAATACGGTAGCAGTACGTAAGACGACATAACGAAAAATTAAGCTAAAGTAAAAACTAATAACACAAACAAAATGTACAACAAACATTATCACATGTAATTAAAAAAATCTCCAGCAGATAAAACCCCAATTAAGTTAATATTAAAGAACTGAAAGTTCCCCGAGCTCCCTACAAACACCATAATAATTATATAAAAAAGACTAAAGCAAAATGGCCATAGTCGTGCGTAAATTGTTAAAATGTGCTCTATATTTGTGGCATGACAGATCATGTCTCTAGCTCTAACCCTGCTTCTTAAGTTTCCACTGTGTGTGTGTGTGTGTGTGTGTGTGTGTGTGTGTGTCTGTGTGTGTGTCTGTGTGTCTGTGTGTGTGTCTGTGTGTGTGCTGTGTGTCTGTGTGTGTGTGTGTGTGTCTGTGTGTGTGTGTGTGTCTGTGTGTCTGTGTGTGTGTCTGTGTGTAACTTTCTCCTAACACCTCAGAACCAGCATCTTGGTAAGAAGCGTTGTGAAATATAATCTTACTATTATAAACCAGCTTCTTAGTAAGAAGCTAGTGAAGTATAATCTTACTATTATAAACCAGCTTCTTAGTAAGAAGCTTAGTGAAGTATAATCTTACTATTATAAACCAGCTTCTTAGTAAGAAGCTTAGTGAAGTATAATCTTACTATTATAAACCAGCTTCTTAGTAAGAAGCGTTGTGAAATATAATCTTACTATTATAAACCAGCTTCTTAGTAAGAAGCTTAGTGAAGTATAATCTTACTATTATAAACCAGCTTCTTAGTAAGAAGCTTAGTGAAGTATAATCTTACTATTATAAACCAGCTTCTTGGTAAGAAGCGTAGTGAAGTATAATCTTACTATTATAAACCAGCTTCTTGGTAAGAAGCTTAGTGAAGTATAATCTTACTATTATAAACCAGCTTCTTAGTAAGAAGCGTTGTGAAGTATAATCTTACTATTATAAACCAGCTTCTTGGTAAGAAGCTTAGTGAAGTATAATCTTACTATTATAAACCAGCTTCTTGGTAAGAAGCGTAGTGAAGTATAATCTTACTATTATAAACCAGCTTCTTAGTAAGAAGCGTAGTGAAGTATAATCTTACTATTATAAACCAGCTTCTTAGTAAGAAGCTTAGTGAAGTATAATCTTACTATTATAAACCAGCTTCTTGGTAAGAAGCGTAGTGAAGTATAATCTTACTATTATAAACCAGCTTCTTGGTAAGAAGCGTAGTGAAGTATAATCTTACTATTATAAACCAGCTTCTTGGTAAGAAGCGTAGTGAAGTATAATCTTACTATTATAAACCAGCTTCTTGGTAAGAAGCGTAGTGAAGAATAATCTTACTATTATAAACCAGCTTCTTGGTAAGAAGCTTAGTGAAGTATAATCTTACTATTATAAACCAGCTTCTTGGTAAGAAGCGTAGTGAAGTATAATCTTACTATTATAAACCAGCTTCTTGGTAAGAAGCTTAGTGAAGTATAATCTTACTATTATAAACCATCTTCTTAGTAAGAAGCTTAGTGAAGTATAATCTTACTATTATAAACCATCTTCTTAGTAAGAAGCTTAGTGAAGTATAATCTTACTATTATAAACCATCTTCTTAGTAAGAAGCTTAGTGAAGTATAATCTTACTATTATAAACCAGCTTCTTGGTAAGAAGCGTAGTGAAGTATAATCTTACTATTATAAACCAGCTTCTTAGTAAGAAGCTTAGTGAAGTATAATCTTACTATTATAAACCAGCTTCTTAGTAAGAAGCGTTGTGAAGTATAATCTTACTATTATAAACCAGCTTCTTGGTAAGAAGCTTAGTGAAGTATAATCTTACTATTATAAACCAGCTTCTTGGTAAGAAGCGTAGTGAATATAATCTTACTATTATAAACCAGCTTCTTAGTAAGAAGCGTAGTGAAGTATAATCTTACTATTATAAACCAGCTTCTTAGTAAGAAGCTTAGTGAATATAATCTTACTATTATAAACCAGCTTCTTGGTAAGAAGCGTAGTGAAGTATAATCTTACTATTATAAACCAGCTTCTTGTTAAGAAGCGTAGTGAAGTATAATCTTACTATTATAAACCAGCTTCTTGGTAAGAAGCGTAGTGAAGTATAATCTTACTATTATAAACCAGCTTCTTGGTAAGAAGCGTAGTGAAGAATAATCTTACTATTATAAACCAGCTTCTTGGTAAGAAGCTTAGTGAATATAATCTTACTATTATAAACCAGCTTCTTGGTAAGAAGCTTAGTGAAGTATAATCTTACTATTATAAACCAGCTTCTTAGTAAGAAGCGTAGTGAAGTATAATCTTACTATTATAAACCAGCTTCTTGGTAAGAAGCTTAGTGAAGTATAATCTTACTATTATAAACCAGCTTCTTAGTAAGAAGCGTTGTGAAGTATAATCTTACTATTATAAACCAGCTTCTTGGTAAGAAGCTTAGTGAATATAATCTTACTATTATAAACCAGCTTCTTGGTAAGAAGCGTAGTGAAGTATAATCTTACTATTATAAACCAGCTTCTTAGGTAAGAAGCGTAGTGAAGTATAATCTTACTATTATAAACCAGCTTCTTAGTAAGAAGCTAGTGAAGTATAATCTTACTATTATAAACCAGCTTCTTGGTAAGAAGCGTAGTGAAGTATAATCTTACTATTATAAACCAGCTTCTTGGTAAGAAGCGTAGTGAAGTATAATCTTACTATTATAAACCAGCTTCTTGGTAAGAAGCGTAGTGAAGTATAATCTTACTATTATAAACCAGCTTCTTGGTAAGAAGCGTAGTGAAGAATAATCTTACTATTATAAACCAGCTTCTTGGTAAGAAGCTAGTGAAGTATAATCTTACTATTATAAACCAGCTTCTTGGTAAGAAGCGTAGTGAAGTATAATCTTACTATTATAAACCAGCTTCTTGGTAAGAAGCTTAGTGAATATAATCTTACTATTATAAACCATCTTCTTAGTAAGAAGCTAGTGAGTATAATCTTACTATTATAAACCATCTTCTTAGTAAGAAGCTTAGTGAAGTATAATCTTACTATTATAAACCAGCTTCTTGGTAAGAAGCGTAGTGAAGTATAATCTTACTATTATAAACCAGCTTCTTGGTAAGAAGCGTAGTGAAGTATAATCTTACTATTATAAACCAGCTTCTTGGTAAGAAGCGTAGTGAAGTATAATCTTACTATTATAAACCAGCTTCTTGGTAAGAAGCGTAGTGAAGTATAATCTTACTATTATAAACCAGCTTCTTGGTAAGAAGCGTAGTGAAGTATAATCTTACTATTATAAACCAGCTTCTTGGTAAGAAGCGTAGTGAAGTATAATCTTACTATTATAAACCAGCTTCTTGGTAAGAAGCGTAGTGAAGTATAATCTTACTATTATAAACCAGCTTCTTGGTAAGAAGCGTAGTGAAGTATAATCTTACTATTATAAACGCTCTTTCATGTCTTGTTTAAAATACTTCACAACTTCTGCCAGTCTTTCTTGCCACGTTTTTTTTAATTCTGACAAAGAGAGTTTCTTCAGCAGTGGATTCTCTTCTAACTTGAATTTAGGATATTCCAGCCTTCCGCATCCTCCTCTCTTCTCTCTGACCAACACTACGTTTCTCCTCTTTGTTATAACGGAACTCTGACACTAAGCTTTATAAGGATAGAAATTAACGAAATGCATGGTAGTATGGTATTGCCTTGTATGGTGAAGTATGGGTCATCACACACAAAGTGTTCCTGTGGGTCATCACACACACTGTGTTCCTGTGGGACATCACACATTATTCCTGTGGTTCATCACACACACACTGTAACTGTCACAAATATATATTTTTTGTTTTGTTTGGAAATTTTTAAGCATGCGATGTGTTTTGCTGTTGTCTCTTCTACTACAAAAACAATATAAATCTTTACTTGCCCTGGCAGTTGTACATGTTTGCCGGTAAGCTGCGGGTATGTCACACACTTCAAAACAATATAAAAAACACAGTTGATACATACACCTAGATGTGTCTTAGCGAAGATTTAGCAACCATCAAGTAACATGTTATTAATCACAACACACGCAGTACTAAAGTCAAAATTCTTATTGCAGTTAAATAATAAACCAGTAGACACTGTAATAACAATCTTTATGTCATGTTATGTAAAAGTATAAACGATTCGAATGAGCAGAGAGCAGTTTTGAAGACTGGAGGAACGTACTTGATATAGTATTACAAGGTAGGCAGATGTATAAATAAGAAGAGCAGGCATGAGAAAGAGGGAGAGTGATAGGCTCAAACTGATACACGAACAACTGAAGAGAAGGCAATAAACGACGGTGAGAATCAGAAGGGTTAGAGTCACCAGTAGCGTCAAAGAGTCATGACTTAGACCTCTGCTATTATTCATGAGATACATTAAGACCTGCCAGAGGAAACTGAATCCTGTGTATGTGTGTTTGTCTAAGCTAAAATAACGAGACGGTTAATAAGTGGAGAGAGCCGATAGAGGATTCAAGAGGATTTTAACTGTCTGAAAGAGGACACAGACAAGTGGCTAATGAAATGCAATCCAGATAAGTGCAACGTAATGAGAAGAGTGGAAAAAACAAGACTAAAAAGTTTGAGACTGGCAACGCATCAAGAGAAAGATCTGGAGGTGAGCATAACACAGAGCACATCACCGGAATCACATGTACGCCATGTAACTTAGGTAGAATATGAGAAGTTATCCAACTTAAAACCTGCTTTCAGGAACCTTAACAAACAATCCTTTGAAACTTCAAGCACAACGTACGTCCAGCCCATTTTTAATTGTGTCAAAAATCACTAAATAAAATTTATAAAATTATATAGCGTATTATCCTCCAAACCTGCAAAATCAACCAAAGCTGTCGACCACACCACCTGCAGTGTCAACCAAAGCTGTCGACCACACCACCTGCAGTGTCAACCAAAGCTGTCGACCACACCACCTGCAGTGTCAACCAAAGCTGTCGACCACACCACCTGCAGTGTCAACCAAAGTTGTCGACCACACCACCACCTACAGTGTCAACCAAAGGTGTCGACCACACCACCTGCAGTGTCAACCAAAGGTGTCGACCACACCACCACCTACAGTGTCAACCAAAGTGTCGACCACACCACCTGCGGTGTCAACCAAGCTGTCAGAGCAAACAGCTGCAGAAGCACCAAAAGAGCCATGAATGAGTCAAATTCACCTGAGCAGTGAGGAAGAGGTGGGTCCAAACCTGCAGAACAATCACTGAGATGAAATGAAAGTTGATGTGAGGGACTCCGCCTGCATTCTGACCTCGCCCCCCCCCCCCCCCCCCCCCAAAGCTGTCGACCACACCACCTGCAGTGTCAACCAAAGCTGTCGACCACACCACCTGCAGTGTCAACCAAAGCTATCGACCACACCACCTGCAGTGTCAAACAAAGCTGTCGACCACACCACCTGCAGTGTCAACCAAAGTTGTCGACCACACCACCACCTACAGTGTCAACCAAAGCTGTCGACAACACCACCTGCAGTGTCAACCAAAGCTGTCGACCACACCACCTGCAGTGTCAACCAAAGTTGTCGACCACACCACCACCTACAGTGTCAACCAAAGGTGTCGACCACACCACCTGCAGTGTCAACCAAAGTTGTCGACCACACCACCACCTACAGTGTTAACCAAAGGTGTCGACCACACCACCTGCGGTGTCAACCAAGGTTTCAGAGCAAACAGTCTGCAGAAAGCACCATAAAAAGAGCTTCAAGAAAGAGATCATAAATTTCCACACTGAGCAGTGAAAGAAGAGTGTGGGTCCAATCCTGGCAGAATCAATCATTTGAGATGAAAATGAAAGTTGATGTTGGATGGGACTTCCGCTCTGCATTTCTGACCTCGCTGGCTATGCTGTGTCTATGAGTATCGTCTTTACCGCACTACTCTCTTCAGCGGTTGTAATAACCCTTGTGTTAACCCGTGGAGCAGCAGCGCTGAATTATAGGCAAGGTTCTACTTGACAGTTCAACTATCACATTAACTTCCCCCTTCCCTCAACCCCGACCCACTTCAGGGCGTACTGTGCTCCACCTGGTAGGCTCTAGGCCGTACTATGCTCCACCTGGTAGGCTCTAGGGCATACTGTGCTCCACCTGCTAGGCTCTAGGGCATACTGTGCTCCACCTGGTAGGCTCTACGGCATACTGTGCTCCACCTGGTAGGCTCTAGGGCTACTGTGCTCCACCTGGTAGGTCTAGGACGTGTACTGTGGCTCCATACTGGGTCAGGCTACGTGCTCCACCTGGAGGCCTAGGCTGTGCTCCACCTGGTAGGCTCTAGGCCGTACTGTGCTCCACCTGGTAGGCTCTAGGCCGTACTGTGCTCCACCTGGTAGGCTCTAGGCCGTACTGTGCTCCACCTGGTAGGCTCTAGGCCGTACTGTGCTCCACCTGGTAGGCTCTAGGGCATACTGTGCTCCACCTGGTAGGCTCTAGGGCATACTGTGCTCCACCTGGTAGGCTCTACGGCATACTGTGCTCCACCTGGTAGGCTCTAGGGCATACTGTGCTCCACCTGGTAGGCTCTAGGCCATACTGTGCTCCACCTGGTAGGCTCTAGGGCATACTGTGCTCCACCTGGTAGGCTCTAGGGCATACTGTGCTCCACCTGGTAGGCTCTAGGCCGTACTGTGCTCCACCTGGTAGGCTCTAGGCCGTACTGTGCTCCACCTGGTAGGCTCTAGGCCGTACTGTGCTCCACCTGGTAGGCTCTAGGGCATACTGTGCTCCACCTGGTAGGCTCTAGGGCATACTGTGCTCCACCTGGTAGGCTCTAGGCCGTACTGTGCTCCACCTGGTAGGCTCTAGGGCATACTGTGCTCCACCTGGTAGGCTCTAGGCGTACTGTGCTCCACCTGGTAGGCTCTAGGGCATACTGTGCTCCACCTGGTAGGCTCTAGGGCATACTGTGCTCCACCTGGTAGGCTCTAGGCCGTACTGTGCTCCACCTGGTAGGCTCTAGGGCATACTGTGCTCCACCTGGTAGGCTCTAGGCTACTGTGCTCCACCTGGTAGGCTCTAGGGCGTACTGTGCTCCACCTGGTAGGCTCTAGGCCGTACTGTGCTCCACCTGGTAGGCTCTAGGGCATACTGTGCTCCACCTGGTAGGCTCTAGGGCAGTACTGTGCTCCACCTGGTAGGCTCTAGGGCTACTGTGCTCCACCTGGTAGGCTCTAGGAGGCTACTGTAGATCTTTCCACCTGGTAGGCTCTAGGCCGTACTGTGCTCCACCTGGTAGGCTCTAGGGCGTACTGTGCTCCACCTGGTAGGCTCTAGGGCATACTGTGCTCCACCTGGTAGGCTCTAGGCCGTACTGTGCTCCACCTGGTAGGCTCTAGGGCATACTGTGCTCCACCTGGTAGGCTCTAGGGCATACTGTGCTCCACCTGGTAGGCTCTAGGGCATACTGTGCTCCACCTGGTAGGCTCTAGGGCATACTGTGCTCCACCTGGTAGGCTCTAGGGCATACTGTGCTCCACCTGGTAGGCTCTAGGGCATACTGTGCTCCACCTGGTAGGCTCTAGGGCATACTGTGCTCCACCTGGTAGGCTCTAGGCTACTGTGCTCCACCCGGTAGGCTCTAGGGCATACTGTGCTCCACCTGGTAGGCTCTAGGGCATACTGTGCTCCACCTGGTAGGCTCTAGGGCATACTGTGCTCCCACTGGTAGGCTCTAGGGGCCGTACTGTGCTCCACCTGGTAGGCTCTAGGGCATACTGTGCTCCACCTGGTAGGCTCTAGGGCTACTGTGCTCCACCTGGTAGGTCTAGGGCATACTGTGCTCCACCTGGTAGGCTCTAGGCCGTACTGTGCTCCACCTGGTAGGCTCTAGGGCATACTGTGCTCCACCTGGTAGGCTCTAGGGCATACTGTGCTCCACCTGGTAGGCTCTAGGGCATACTGTGCTCCACCTGGTAGGCTCTAGGGCATACTGTGCTCCACCTGGTAGGCTCTAGGGCATACTGTGCTCCACCTGGTAGGCTCTAGGGCATACTGTGCTCCACCTGGTAGGCTCTAGGCCGTACTGTGCTCCACCTGGTAGGCTCTAGGGCATACTGTGCTCCACCTGGTAGGCTCTAGGCCGTACTGTGCTCCACCTGGTAGGCTCTAGGGCATACTGTGCTCCACCTGGTAGGTTCTAGGGCATACTGTGCTCCACCTGGTAGGATCTAGGGCATGTTGTGCTCCACCTGGTAGGCTCTAGGCCGTACTGTGCTCCACCTGGTAGGCTCTAGGGCATACTGTGCTCCACCTGGTAGGCTCTAGGCCGTACTGTGCTCCACCTGGTAGGCTCTAGGGCATACTGTGCTCCACCTGGTAGGTTCTAGGGCATACTGTGCTCCACCTGGTAGGATCTAGGGCATGGTAGGCTCTAGGCCGTACTGTGCTCCACCTGGTAGGCTCTAGGGCATACTGTGCTCCACCTGGTAGGTTCTAGGGCATACTGTGCTCCACCTGGTAGGCTCTAGGTCGTACTGTGCTCCACCTGGTAGGCTCTAGGCCGTACTGTGCTCCCCTTGGTAGGCTCTAGGGCATACTGTGCTCCACCTGGTAGGCTCTAGGCCGTACTGTGCTCCACCTGGAAGGCTCTAGGGCATACTGTGCTCCACCTGGTAGGCTCTAGGTCGTACTGTGCTCCACCTGGTAGGCTCTAGGCCGTACTGTGCTCCCCTTGGTAGGCTCTACGGCATACTGTGCTCCACCTGGTAAGCTCTAGGACGTACTGTGCTCCACCTGATAGGCTCCAGGGCGTCCTGTACTCCACCTGGTAGGCTCCAGGGTGTCCAGTGCTCCACCGGGAAGAATATATGTGAAAATGAGCCACTCTGTCTTCACTACATTATACTAAAACCAGCTCTGGCATACTTTACATGACCTTCCTTCCCCTCGCTCTCCCCCCCCCCTACCTCCCCCCCCTCTCTCTCTCTCTCTCTCCAGCAGCAGATGTGACCCCGTGACCCTTTGCACTCGCCAGCAAACACCAACAGGAAGACGTAACAGAGCTTAGCGTCGCACACTTAAAAAACAACAATATATTTCTCGTAGTAGTAGTAGTAATAGTAGTAGTAACAGTAGTAGTAGTAGTCGCATCACGCAGCGCAATTACGACGAAACTTGTATACATTTTTTTTAAGGATTCCCGGAGTCACAGGACGCTCCGTAAAAAGTTGTTTTTGGGGAATAAGAATAATTTAGAGCATATAAATGGCACAGTAACTTACGAGGTGTACCAACAAAAAATAATATATACGGTATATATAACTTGGCGGAAGAACGTCGCAACTTGACGCAACGACACCGTCACAACTACGGCTGCCATGAACGTAAAGCCATGTGGAATTTACACTACGATAGAACCGAAAGGTTAAACAATGATTTAAATTATGAAATATTACAATTACAACACACACACACACACCCGACATTGGAGGACAGGAGAGATAGGGGGGACATGATAACGACAAATAAAATACTGAGAGGAATTGACAAGGTGGACAGAGACAGAATGTTCCAGAGATGGGACACAGCAACAAGGGGACACAGTTGGAAGTTGAAGACTCAGATGAATCACAGAGATGTTAGGAAGTATTTCTTCAGTCACAGAGTAGTCGGGAAGTGGAATAGTTTAGGAAGCGATGTAGTGGAGGCAGGCTCCATACATAGCTTTAAGAAGAGGTATGATAAAGCACATGGCGCAGGGAGAGTGACCCAGTAGCGGCCAGTGAAGAGGCGGGGCCAGGAGCTATGACTCGACCCCTGCAACCACAACTAGGTGAGTACACACACACAAGCCACATACAAGTAACGCTACTAGTTCGTAAAAATAAATACAAGAAATAACGGGGAAAAATTATTATCGAATACAAGTAATTTGTTGATGTTGATGAAGACAGGGAAGCTGTGATTTCGTGTGTAGGGCAAGGAGGAATAACATCTTGTAGGAGTGTGGAAGAGCCAGTTGTGGGTGTGGGTGAAGTTCGTGAGGCAGTGGGTAGAATGAAAGGGGGTAAGGCAGCTGGGATTGATGGGATAAAGATAGAAATGTTAAAAGCAGGTGGGGATATAATTTTGGAGTGGTTGGTGCTATTATTTAATAAATGTATGGAAGAGGGTAAGGTACCTAGGGATTGGCAGAGAGCGTGTATTGTTCCTTTGTATAAAGGCAAAGGGGACAAAAGAGAGTGCAAAAATTATAGGGGAATAAGTCTGTTGAGTGTACCTGGTAAAGTGTATGGTAGAGTTATTATTGAAAGAATTAAGAGTAAAACAGAAAGCAGGATAGCAGATGAACAAGGGGGCTTTAGGAAAGGTAGGGGGTGTGTAGACCAAGTGTTTACAGTGAAACATATAGGTGAACAGTATTTGGATAAGGGTAAAGATGTTTTTGTGGCATTTATGGATTTGGAAAAGGCGTATGATAGGGTAGATAGGGGGCAATGTGGCAGATGTTGCAGGTGTATGGAATAGGAGGAAGGTTACTGAAAGCAGTGAAGAGTTTTTATGAGGATAGTGAGGCTCAGGTTAGAGTGTGTAGGAGGGAAGGGGACTATTTCCCAGTAAAAGTGGGCCTTAGACAAGGATGTGTGATGTCACCGTGGTTGTTCAATATATTTATAGATGGGGTTGTAAGAGAAGTGAATGCGAGGGTCTTGGCAAGAGGTGTTGGGCTAAAAGATAAAGAAGCAAATACAAAGTGGGAGTTGTCACAGTTGCTTTTTGCTGATGACACTGTGCTTTGGGAGATTCTGAAGAGAAGCTGCAGAGGTTGGTGGATGAATTTGGTAGGGTGTGTAAAAGAAGAAAATTGAAAGTGAATATAGGAAAGAGTAAGGTGATGAGGATAACAAAAAGAATAGGTGACGAAAGATTGGATATCAGATTGGAGGGAGAGAGTATGGAGGAGGTGAATGTATTCAGATATTTGGGAGTGGACATGTCGGCGGATGGGTCTATGAAGGATGAGGTGAATCATAGAATTGATGAGGGAAAAGGGTGAGTGGAGCACTTCGGAGTCTGTGGAGACAAAGAACCTTGTCCATGGAAGTAAAGAGGGAATGTATGAAGTATAGTTATACCAACGCTCTTATATGGGTGTGAAGCATGGGTGATGAATGTTGCAACGAGGAGAAGGCTGGAGGCAGTGGAGATGTCATGTCTGAGGTCAATGTGTGGTGTGAATATAATGCAGAGAATTCGGAGTCTGGAAATTAGGAGGAGGTGCGGGATTACCAAAACGATTGTCCAGAGAGCTGAGGAGGGGTTGTTGAGGTGGTTTGGACATGTAGAGAGAATGGAACGAGACAGAGTGACTTCGAGTGTATAAATCTGTAGTGGAGGGAAGGCGGGGTAGGGGTCGGCCTAGGAAAGGTTGGAGGAGGGGTAAAGGAAGTTTTGTGTGCGAGGGCTTGGACTTCCAGCAAGCATGTGTGAGCGTATTTGATAGGAGTGAATGGAGGCATATGGTTTTAATACTTGACGTGCTGTTGGAGTGTGAGCAAAGTAACATTTATGAAGGGATTCAGGAAACCGGCAGGCCGGACTTGAGTTCTGGAGATGGGAAGTACAGTGCCGGCACTCTGAAGGAGGGGTGTTAATGTTGCAGTTTTATAACTGTAGTGTAAAGCACCCTTCTGGCAAGACAGTGATGGAGTGAATGATGATGAAAGTTTTTCTTTTTCGGGCCACCCTGCCTTGGTGGGAATCGGCCGATGTGTTAATAAAAAAAAATAAACAAGTAATTTACCATTATCAAACTAAAACCTACGAACATTTCACTGGCAAAGCTAAATATGAGGACTTGTTATTAAAGAATGGTTCACATTTAATGACACGCTGCAAGCTGCACACACACACCAGCAAGATTTCCTGAAGCAGGTGACCGCGATATATGTTTGATGAGGTTCCAGAGTTTTTCTATTCCAGGATTCTGGTCTAGGGCCAGTCTCGTCTGGTGTTTACCCGGTCATCCAGGCTTTTGTTGCTGGCGGCCCGCAGACCCACATATCCATCACAGCCTGGTTGAGCTCGCACCTGGTAAAGATACTTGTCCAGCAATGTTTCTGATACTTTTTGGTAAGATGCTGAATACTCTGGGGCCACGGATGTTGATACAATGTTCTCTTATTGTGCCCACAGCGCCTCTACTTTTCACTGGGCTTATTTTGTACTTGCTCCCATATCTCTCACTGCAGTATATTGTTATGGCAGTGTGCAGGTTTAAGACAAGGCTCTCAAGCGCCAGAGACTAGTCAAAAATTATCGATTTTTCTGGAAAGAGGAAAGCCAGACCCTCAGGTGTAGGGAATATTGCACAGCTTCTTGCGTGCGTGCGTGCATGTGTGTGCTTGTGTGTACTCACCTATTTGTGGTTGCAGGGTCGAGTCACAGCTCCTGGCCCCGCCTCTTCGTTGGTCGTTACTAGGTCCATTTCTCCCGTGTTCCATGAGTTGTGTGTGTGTGATCAAGAGCATCACTTCCTTATATATAACTTGCTACTTGGAGCAGAAATTCGCTGTCAAGTGCACTAGATACAGCTGCCTCTGCCTGACTGCCTCACATTCACCCAGGCGCTGTATGATCCCTACGGGTTTAGGGCTTTCCCATGAAAGCATTATAAATAACTTGGACTGGTAATAAGGTGCTTGATTATGGAGGCGAGATGGCCATACGTATGGGTATAAAAATCAATATGTAAAACAAGGTTTTATTGGGACAAGTATTTACTCAGGGTAGAACTTTATTAATCATAACTTAATAAAGTTCTGCCCTGAGTGAAACAATATAATATTGTTGTACATACTGTGTACGTACACACAATATAATATTGTTGTACATACTGTGTACGTACACACAATATAATATTGTTGTACATACTGTGTACGTACACACAATATAATATTGTTGTACATACTGTGTACGTACACACAATATAATATTGTTGTACATACTGTGTAGTACACACTCAATTGGCTCTTACTCATTATTAGGTTCATCACATCTGCCAATAAACTCAATAAAATAAAGTTAATAAACCCTGGGCAGAATGGGGAAGGTGCAGAGTGAGGAGGATGAGAAACATTGTCTAAAAGTGATCTAAACTCTGAGAATGATTAGCCTGTTTAAAAGGAATTATTTCCCTGGCGAGAGACCTGTACCACTTAAACCAATTGCAGCAGCACCACCACCAGCACTACCACCACCTCCACCAGCACTACCACCACCCCCACCAGCACCACCTCCACCAGCACCACCACCAGCACTACCACCACCTCCACCAGCACTACCACCACCCCCACCAGCACCACCTCCACCAGCACCATCACCAGCACTACCACCACCTCCACCAGCACCAATAATTTATGTTTCAACTCCTCTCACAAAATACATACATATATGTAAGACATTCTGTATGTGGATGATCCGCTACAGTAATGTAATTTCTTACGTCACATGACCTGACTCACGAAATCGTAATGCCACGATTGCAAACAAACCATACCACGGGCGGGGATAGAACCCGCGATCAGAGAGTCATAAAACTCCAGACCGACGCGCTAGCCACTGGGCCATCTAGCTACAATCTTACGACTGGCTATTAACTATCTACTAGTTGCTCTACCTCATGCTACCTGCAAACTGTGAGGTTAGCCCACCCAACCCCATATGGGGTGGGGTTTGGAGGGACTGGTGGGTGGTTGGCACTCGGCCAGGCCTCCCTCATTCAGAGATACTGGCGGGTGCCACTCACACTATCATACTCTGAAAAAACTTTCCCTCATTTCTCCTGTTGATGCCTTTGTAACATTGCACAGCTCCTGATGATGCATTGAGAAGTGTGAAAGTACTTGAGCTTAACATTTCCACTCCCCGTGGCTTGTCTTGCATTGTTAAGATCGCCTGTCTACGACTGTTTTTACACACACACATTATATATATATATATATATATATATATATATATATATATATATATATATATATATATATATATAGTCAAATTTGGCAGAGTTGCTTCTACACACAATACGTTAAAAATAATAAAAGGGTTAGAGAGTAATCTTTTTTTTCTTTTAACCCTTGTATCCCTAGCTGAACTGCTGTGCTGTAAATGCCTTCCAGTCAGCCAGGAGCAGCCTAGCAAGTAGCCAGTTAAGAGTGAACCAGTCTTCTATCCTGCCGGCCAGTCTTCTGTCCAGAAACCTAGCATTCTTTCCATCAAACCGGCATTCTATTCAGCAAATCATCATTCTACCCAACAAACTAGCCTTCTAGCCAGCAATCCAGGCTTCTATTCAACAACCCAGCCTTCCATCCAGCCTGTGGTAAGTGTGCCTACCCACCTACCAACCCACCCACCAACCCACCTTTCCTCCGCCACCACTGCATTAGGGCAATCGTTAAGGCATTGTTCCCCAGGTATTTACACCAACGGCACTGTGCGCCCGAAAGCGGTGCTGTGCTGCTGCTGCTGATGCTGATGATGATAGTGCAGTAGTACTGCTAGTAGTAGTAGTAGACAGCTTCTTTATCACTGCATTACAAAGTATACAATACTCAGATAGCCCAGAGGATTTGCACCATCAGGTACTACTATTGTGGGTCCTGTTTGTTACTGTTGCATAATCCATGTTAGTCCTCCCCGGTGTGGTTCTCTGTCGAATGCTTTCTTACGGTCTAAGAAGATGCAATCTATCCATCCATGTCTCTCCTGGAAGAACCCCAACCTACAACACAGCATTGTTATGCCAGCCTGGAACACAGCACAACAGTGATTGTTATGCCAGCCTGGAACACAGCACAACAGTGATTGTTATGCCAGCCTGGAACACAGCACAACAGTGATTGTTATGCCAGCCTGGAACACAGCACAGCAGTGATTGTTATGCCAGCCTGGAACACAGCACAGCAGTGATTGTTATGCCAGCCTGGAACACAGCACAGCAGTGATTGTTATGCCAGCCTGGAACACAGCACAGCAGTGATTGTTATGCCAGCCTGGAACACACAACACAGTAGCCACTGTTATGCCAGCCTGGATAACAACTAGAGTGTGCCAGAGTATAGGTATCGAAGAATATCTGTCAATATCGATATTATCTGTTATAGGTGTAGGCAAAACTTTTCGTATCTCCCATCACTAAATGCAGTTATGATGCGCACCACAAGAACAGTGCCATAACATGATGTACCGGAAGAGGCAGGTGGAGAGAGCCAGGTGGAAGGAGATAATAAAACCTGAGGATCACGAAAAGCGACAACACAGTAGTAGACGTGTTAGGTGACACCAGAAGACATCAGTACGGTGAACCAAGTGGAACACTGAGAGGAAACACTGTTGTGTTACAGTGACAGGAAACACTGGTGTGTTGCAGTGAGAGAAAACACTGGTGTGTTACAGTGAGAGGAAACACTGGTGTGTTACAGTGAGTGGAAACACTGGTGTGTTACAGTGAGAGGAAACACTGGTGTGTTACAGTGAGAGGAAACACTGGTGTGTTACAGTGAGAGAAAACACTGGTGTGTTACAGTGAGAGAAAACACTAGTACTAGTGTGTTACAGTGAGAGGAACCACTGGTGTGTTGCAGTGAGAGGAACCACTGGTGTGTTACAGTGAGAGGAACCACTGGTGTGTTACAGTGAGATGAACCACTGGTGTGTTACAGTGAGAGAAAACACTGGTGTGTTACAGTGAGAGGAAACACTGGTGTGTTACAGTGAGAGGAAACACTGGTGTGTTACAGTGAGAGGAAACACTGGTGTGTTACAGTGAGATGAAACACTGGTGTGTTACAGTGAGATGAAACACTGGTGTGTTACAGTGAGATGAAACACTGGTGTGTTACAGTGAAAGGAAGTAACAAAGACAAGGATGGTTGGATATTGTGTAGAGGGGCAGGGATGCTTGGTGTTGTGTAGAGAGGCAGGGATGGCTGGGTGTTGTGTAGAGAGGCAGGGATGCTGGGTGTTGTGTAGAGAGGCAGGGATGGCTGGGTGTTGTGTAGAGAGGCAGGGATAGTTGGTGTTGTGTAGAGGCAGGGATGGTTGGTGTTGTGTAGAGAGGCAGGGATGGCTGGGTGTTGTGTAGAGGGGCAGGGATGCTGGGTGTTGTGTAGAGAGGCAGGGATGGCTGGGTGTTGTGTAGAGAGGCAGGGATAGTTGGTGTTGTGTAGAGGCAGGGATGGTTGGTGTTGTGTAGAGAGGCAGGGATGGTTGGTGTTGTGGAAAGAGGCAGGGATGGTTGGTGTTAAGTAAAAGGACACAAATGCTTTCGCTCTCCAGGAGCTTTCTCAAGCTCCTGGAGAGCGAAACGTTGCCACAATAAAATGTCACATTAGTTGCATTTGTGTCCTTTTACTTAACATATTGTCGGTAATTCTACCAATATTATTACATGGTTGGTGTTGTGTAGAGAGGCAGGGATGGTTGGTGTTGTGGAGAGAGGCTGGGATGCTTGGTGTTGTGTAGAGAGGCAGGGATGGCTGGGTGTTGTGTAGAGAGGCAGGGATAGTTGGTGTTGTGTAGAGAGGCAGGGATGGTTGGTGTTGTGGAGAGAGGCAGGGATGGTTGGTGTTGTGGAGAGAGGCAGGGATGGTTGGGAGTTGTGTAGAGAGGCAGGGATGACTGAGTGTTGTGTAAAGAGGCAAGGATGGTTGGGAGTTGTGTAGAGACGCAGGGATGGTTGGTGTTGTGTAGAGAGGCAGGGATGGTTGGTGTTGTGTAGAGAGGCAGGGATGGTTGGTGTTGTGTAGAGAGGCAGGGATGGTTGGTGTTGTGTAGAGAGGCAGGGATGGTTGGTGTTGTGTAGAGAGGCAGGGATGGTTGGTGTTGTGTAGAGAGGCAGGGATGGTTGGTGTTGTGAGAGGGGCTGGGATGCTTGGTGTTGTGTAGAGAGGCAGGGATGGTTGGTGTTGTGTAGAGGCGCAGGATTGGTTGGTGTTGTGTAGAGAGGCAAGGATGGTTTTTGTTGTGGAGAGAGGCAGGGATGGTTGGGTGTTGTGAGAGAGGCAGGGATGGTTGGGTTGTGTAGAGAGGCAGGGATGCTGAGTGTTGTGTAAGAGGCAGGGATGGTTGGGGTTGTGTAGAGAGGCAGGGAAATGGTTGGTGTTGTGTAGAGAGGCAAGGATGGTTGGTGTTGTGTAGAGAGGCAGGATGGTTGGGTGTTGTGTAGAGAGGCAAGGATGACTGAGTGTTGTGTAAAGAGGCAGGGATGGTTGGTGTTGTGTAGAGAGGCAGGGATGGTTGGGTGTTGTGTAGAGAGGCAGGGATGGTTGGTGTTGTGTAGAGAGGCAGGGATGGTTGGGTGTTGTGTAGAGAGGCAGGGATGTTGGTGTTGTGTAGAGAGGCAGGATGGTTGGGGTTGTGGAGAGGCAGGATGGTTGGTGTTGTGTAGAGGGCAGGGATGGTTGGTGTTGTGTAGAGAGGCAGGATGGTTGGTGTTGTGGAGAGGCAGGATGGTTGGTGTTGTGTAGAGAGGCAGGGATGGTTGGTGTTGTGTAAGAGGCAGGGATGGTTGGTGTTGTGTAAGAGGCAGGATGTTGGTGTTGTGTAGAGGGGCAGGATGGTTGGTGTAGGGCAGATGTTGGTGTTGTAAGAGGCAGGGATGGTTGGTGTTGTGTAGAGAGGCAGGGATGGTTGGTGTTGTGTAAAGAGGCAGGGATGGTTGGGGTGTTGTGTAGAGAGGCAGGATGGTTGGTGTTGTGTAGAGAGGCAGGGAATGGTTGGGTGTTGTGGAGAGGCAGGGATGGTTGGTGTTGTGTAGAGAGGCATGAATGGTTGGGTGTTGTGGAGAGGCAGGGATGGTTGGTGTTGTGTAGAGAGGCATGAATGGTTGGGTGTTGTGGAGAGGCAAGGATGGTTGGTGTTGTGTAGAGGGGCAGGGATGGTTGGTGTTGTGTAGAGAGGCAGGAATGGTTGGGTGTTGTGGAGAGAGGCAGGGATAGTTGGTGTTGTGTAGAGAGGCAGGTATGGTTTATGTTGTGTAAAGAGGCAGGGATGGTTGGTGTTGTGTAGAGAGGCAGGTATGGTTGGTGTTGTGTAGAGAGGCAGGAATGGTTGGGTGTTGTGTAGAGAGGCAGGGATGGTTGGGTGTTGTGTAGAGAGGCATGAATGGTTGGGTGTTGTGGAGAGGCAAGGATGGTTGGGTGTTGTGGAGAGGCAAGGATGGTTGGGTGTTGTGGAGAGGCAAGGATGGTAGAAAGTAAACAGACAAGATGATAGTGATGGCTGATGCAGAAAAACAAGATGTGTTTTTACTGGACACTGATACCCTCCCACCCACTCTCCATCCTCAACCCCAGAACAGGTACGGAATATTTGGCCACAGTTCATGACCTTGGCAGTTATTGCCTGTCTGACCTTGACATGTACCGCAGGAACCAGCTTTCAGTGATCGATACTTATCTACATACATATTGATGTCGTGAAGCACAGCATCCCTGCTCTCACTACTAAGTCACGGTACTGGCAGTTTTAATTCTCGTTCCTCACTTTATCTTAATACTCGACTCTCAACTCACGGATAATACAGTCTCAGCTGACCTGTATGGTTTACCTTTATCTTCAGTATATCTTTGATGAGTTTACATTATTTTTTTACTCCCGGAGCCCGGCCTTTGGTCAGGCTTGCCTGGTCAACCAGGATGTTGCTTCTGGCCCCTCTAGTCAATACATCCATCACAGCCTGTCTGATCTGGCATTTAGTGAAGATACTTGTCCAGTTTTCTCTTGAAGACGTCTTCACTAGTCCCAACAGTGCTTCTGATATATTCTGGCAAGATGGTGAATAGTCTTGGACCACGGATGTTGATACCATTTTTTTGTGTTCACAGTACCCCTGTTTTTCACTGGAAATATTTTGCACTTCCTCCCGTATCTTTCACTCCAGTATGTTGTTATGCCAGTGTGCAGGTTTGGGATAAGGCCCTCAATTCCTCAAGCCTTCAAGGCTTACTTGTGCAAGATTCACACTGGCACTACAGGTGTGCTCATCCATCACAGTTTCACACAAGTCCTGACCACAAATAATATTTCCATTTACTGACAGGGATTAATAAAGCAGTTAAGAGACAATCGTGCATTCTTTTATCTTATTTCTTGATGTTTATGGCAATCATCGCCCTCGTGGCCAGGTCTCAGACCAGGCCTCTTCAACTGGGAAAATGCTAAAGGAAATATTACAAGAATAAGAATCTTTATGGAACACTTCAAAAAAAGACTAGCAATCCTGAGTAAAAAAACGTACGTACATGTGCGTACTCACCTTGTTGTACTCACCTAGTTGTGGCTTCAGGGGTCGAGTCATACCTCCTGGCCCCGCCTCTTCACTGGCCGCTACTGGGTCACTCTCCCTTCCCCATGAGCCTTATCATACCTCTTCTTGAAGCTTATGAATGGAACCTGCCTCCACTACATCACTTCCCATGCTATTCCACTTCCTGACCACTCTGTGACTGAAGAAATACTTCCTAACATCCCTGTGATTCATCTGAGTCTTCAACTTCCAACTGTGACCCCTTGTTGCTGTGTCACATCTCTGGAACATTGTCTCTGTCCACCTCAGTATTTTATATGTCGTTATCATGTCCCCCCTATCTCTCCTGTCCTCCAGTGTCGTCAGGTCGATTTCCCTTAACCTCTCCTCGTAGGACATACCCCTTAGCTCCGGGACTAGTCTTGTTGCAAACCTTTGCACTTTCTCTAGTTTCTTTATGTGCTTGGCTAGGTGTGGGTTCCAAACTGGTGCTGCATACTCTATTATGGGCCTAACGTACACAGTGTACAGGGTTCTGAACGATTCCTTATTAAGATGTCGAAATGCTGTTCTTAGATTTGCTAGGCGCCCGTATGCTGCAGCAGTTATTTGGTTGATGTGCGCCTCAGGAGATGTGCCTGGTGTTATACTCACCCCAAGATCTTTTTCCTTGAGTGAGGTTTGTAGTCTCTGGCCTCCTAGACTGTACTCCCTCTGCGGTCTTCTTTGCCCTTCCCCAATCTTCATGACTTTGCACTTGGTGGGGTTAAACTCCAGTAGCCAATTTCTGGACCAGGCCTGCAGCCTGTCCAGATCCTTTGTAGTTCTGCCTGGTCCTCGTCTGATTGAATTCTTCTCATCAACTTCACATCCTCTGCAAACAGGGACACTTCGGAGGCTATTCCTTCCGTCATGTCGTTCACAAATACAAGAAACAGCACCGGTCCTAGGACTGACCACTGTGGAACCCCACTCGTCACAGGCGCCCACTCTGACACTTCGCCACGTACCATGACTCGCTGCTGGCTTCCTGACAGGTATTCCCTGATCCATTGGAGTGCCTTCCCTGTTATCCTTGCCTGATCCTCCAACTTTTGCACTAATCCCTTGTGTGGAACTGTGTCAAACGCCTTCTTACAGTCCAAGAAAATGCAATCTACCCACCCCTCTCTCTCTTGTCTTACTGCTGTCACCCTGTCATAGACCTCCAGTAGGTTTGTGACACAGATTTCCCATCAATGAAACCGTATTGGCTGTCGTTGATAAGCTCATTCCTTTCTAGGTGTTCCACCACTCTTCTGTGTGTGTTAAGTTACCATTTTGTTCTAGGCACATGTCGATTAGACACTAGGCCTGTTGTATGTATGTGTGTGTGTGTGTGTGTGTGTGTGTGTGTGTATGTGTGTGTGTGTGTGTGTGTGTGTGTGTGTGTGTGTGTGTGTGTTTACTCACCTATGTGTGTATAAAAAAATCGAGTTTTAGCTTCTGGCTAAACCTTTTTGCTGGTACACCCAATATCAGCCACACACAACCTGGGGTACACCCCATACCAGCCACACAACCTGGGGTACACCCCATACCAGCCACACACAACCTGGGGTACACCCCATACCAGCCACATACTACCTGGGGTATACCTCACACCTTCCATACACAACCTGGGGTACACCTCACACCTTCCATACACAACCTGGGGTACACCTCACACCTTCCATACACAACCTGGGGTACACCTCACACCTTCCATACACAACCTGGGGTACACCTCACACCTTCCATACACAAATTGGGGTACACCTCACACCTTCCATACACAACCTGGGGTACACCTCACACCTTCCATACACAACCTGGGGTACACCTCACACCTTCCATACACAACCTGGGGTACACCTCACACCTTCCATACACAACCTGGGGTACACCTCACACCTTCCATACACAACCATGGGGTACACCTCACACCTTCCATACACAACTGGGGTACACCTCACACCTTCCATACACAACCTGGGGTACACCTCACACCTTCCATACACAACCTGGGGTACCTCACACCTTCCATACACAACCTGGGGTACACCTCACACCTTCCATACACAAATTGGGGTACACCTCACACCTTCCATACACAACCTGGGGTACACCTCACACCTTCCATACACAACCTGGGGTACACCTCACACCTTCCATACACAAATTGGGGTACACCTCACACCTTCCATACACAACCTGGGGTACACCTCACACCTTCCATACACAACCTGGGGTACACCTCACACCTTCCATACACAACCTGGGGTACACACCACACCTTCCATACACAACCTGGGGTACACCTTACGCCATGATATACAACTGAAATTTTATCGCTGTGAACATTCACATTGCTACTTTGAAAATGTGATGTGGACGCTCAGTACAGAAGACATTAACTGACACATGCTAGAGATGGAGTACTAAGACCTCAGTACAGAAGACATTAACTGACACATGCTAGAGATGGAGTACTAAGACCTCAGTACAGAAGACATTAACTGACACATACTAGAGATGGAGTACTAAGACCTCAGTACAGAAGACATTAACTGACACATGCTAGAGATGGAGTACTAAGACCTCAGTACAGAAGACATTAACTGACCCATGCTAGAGATGGAGTACTAAGACCTCAGTACAGAAGACATTAACTGACACATACTAGAGATGGAGTACTAAGACCTCAGTACAGAAGACATTAACTGACACATGCTAGAGATGGAGTACTAAGACCTCAGATAAGACACTGACAAACATATCTCTGATTCAACCAATAGAAAACAAGAAATATTTATGTGCATTAATGACCCTGGTGAGGTACTTACTACTTTGCTTGAAGGTGGAGTCACATACCCAGGTGAAGCAGAGATCACCATCTGTATCATTAACAAAGCTGCACCTGCAAATCACATAAATAATGATGTATACTGGTTACCTGAGTTTATCCTGGAGTGCAGAGTGTCGAGGTCACGGCGGGTGAGCATCAGCAGCCTGAGTGCTGCTGCACTCCCACTAGAGTTGTTAGTAAGAGTAGCAGTGTGCATGCCCCTGGCAGACACGCCCATATTCCTCCTGGCGCCCACTGCCCAGCATGCGCTTGCCCAGAACCGCCACGCCCGAGAAGTCAGCCTCGGGGTCTTCAGAGTCTGAGCGGAGAAGGTCGTGATGTGAGGCAGAGGAAGACTTGCGGCGGACCTTGTCTTCAGGTACGAGGGCGTCCAGCTCCTTCCTCTTGCGCCGCAGCTTCTTATGACCACCTACGCCCACGCCCGAGCCTACCACGCCTGCGCATGACTCGCCGTGACTCATGGTGGCCGCACGATACTTTAGCACGAGGGAAATTGTGCCAAGGTTGTGGCCAGCGCGGCTTGATTCATGTAATGTGGCCACACGTTTAACACTGTCACATTATATGTATTACCAGGCAACACAAAGACAAGCTTCTCAAGTTAAAACATTATTTTCAACTATGGGGTTACATAGGTACTTGCAACACTGAACACTGTAATGTTGAGAGATCTGCTGACAGCTGCCGGGACCCTTGACGCACCACTTGACACTCTTAGGACCAAACTCTTCTTGGGAAACAAAGACGAGAACACTGCACAGCCACGTGAGGCGAGGACATACACTAACAGCCCGTGTGAGGTGGGTGGGATACACACCACCCGCGTGAGGTGGGTGGGATACACACCACCCTCGTGAGGTGGGTGGGACACACACCAACCTCGTGAGGTGGGTGGGACACACACCACCCTCGTGAGGTGGGTGGGACACACCACCCTCGTGAGGTGGGTGGGACACACCGCCCGCGTGAGGTGGGTGGGACACACACCACCCGTGTGAGGTGGGCGGAGAGATGCCCACCACCCACCGTCTCGGCCACAACTCAACTTTCGCTATGTCCCTTCAGTTGGACAAAGTTTGTGGCCAGAGCCGATAATGTTGATTCTTTCGTCCTTCCTCCGCCTCTTCAAATACTCTCAGAAAGTCGACTCTAAGAACTTGAGCAGTGATACGTTTCTTCTCACCAACTACGAGCACCAACAGTCCACTTGGCCTGTTTCAACTGACGAAATATTTCTCTACACAAACTATTTCACTTAAGCAAATAGTTTAACGATGCGTGTCAAGTTCTTAAGCCTTCACAGTGTAGTGTTAAAAATTTGTCTCAGTGTCGGTGAAGCACCAACATTATTCACTTTACCCTGGGGTCTGTCTACGCCGCTCACTTTACCCTGGGGTCTGTCTACGCCGCTCACTTTACCCTGGGGTCTGTCTACGCCGCTCACACGTCACTAGTTTCCCAGAGTGACCGAGAGTGATCAGTGTCATGCAGCAAGAAGATCATTTTCTGGCTGCTATTATCACACAAGTGTGTAGGCAGAGTCCAACTGGTAAGGCGATGGAGGAGCGATGCCGAGGTAGTGCAGCACGAGGCTCTATGTACCACACTTGGCATTGCTGGTTTCTGCTTCCTGTTATTACACAACACTTCTTATCACTCTCACACTCTTTAAACTCATTTTCTACACCTGAAAATAATTTACATTTTAAAAACCAAACCACATTAAATATCCCACCGTAAGGCGATAATTATATACGTATATTCTTTATATATATTTTTTAATTACGTAAGACGGGTCCACCTCAAGAGCAAATTGTGGGACACAATCTCGGAGAAGTGGATAAAAAGGCTTCGAGGACAAATATTTTGATTTCTTCCTGAAGCCATTTCAATATTCTCCTTCCCCAACTACCCCAAAAAAAACTTAGGAAACTTACCTAACCTTATTATAACAAATGCAATTTATTTAGCCTAATCCAACTAAATATATTTTATATAAGTTTACAATAATTTAATAATAAACACAATGAAATATATATTTTTCGTTAGGTTCAGAAAGATTTTTGCGAAATTATTGCATACACAAATTTTCGCTTGCCCTATTCGGCACGACATACATATATACATATATATTCCTTGCTGAATTGCCTACCTAGGACAGTTATAAGTTTCCACTCTGGTGAATGGAAAGAGTTGGGATTAAGGTTGTAAGTACTTAGATATCTTGGGCACAATCTATGAATTCTCATATTATGTTGTGTGGGATAAGAGCAGTGCCACGACTATCATGGCTAGTGGAGTGCTAGTGTGTCTTGACCAAGGTGCTACTAATGATGTGCAGGCTTCCCAGCCTGCCCACCCCAACCCACCACACTGTTCAGCCCCAACCCACCACACTGTTCACCCCAACCCACCACACTGTTCACCCCAACCCACCACACTGTTCAAACTAACCCATCACACTATTCTCACCAACCCATCACACTATTCTCACCAACACAGCACACTGTTCACCCCAATCCACCACTGTTCACCCAAACCCACTACAATATTCACCCCAACAAACTACACTGTTCACCCCAACTCACCACACTATTCACACTAACCCATTCTCACTAACAAACACACACACACACACACACACACACACACACACAATACTCACACCACAAGAGCAACATTTGCATGATAACACAATCATCCACAGGCATATCATACACCGTAAAACCCGACGCTTCCCTCCTTGGACCTCATAACACCCCCTCCCTTCCCCCTCCCTTTGGACATCAACACTTCCCTTCCCTTTGAAAAACAAGCCCCCTTTTCCTTTGAGCACAACCTCCTCTTCCTTGGCTACAAACCCCATTCTCCATGGAGTTTACCCTCCCCCCACCTTCCTTACACCACAACCTTCACTCACTATCACTACAGAGTGAAGGTGTGTGTTACCAAGCACAACCTTCACTCACTATCACTACAGAGTGAAGGTGTGTGTTACCAAGCACAACCTTCACTCACTACCACTACAGAGTGAAGGTGTGTGTAACCAAGCACAACCTTCACTCACTATCACTACAGAGTGAAGGTGTGTGTAACCAAGCACAACCTTCACTCACTATCACTACAGAGTGAAGGTGTGTGTTACCAAGCACAACCTTCACTCACTATCACTACAGAGTGAAGGTGTGTGTTACCAAGCACAACCTTCACTCACTATCACTACAGAGTGAAGGTGTGTTACCAAGCACAACCTTCACTCACTACCACTACAGAGTGAAGGTGTGTTACCAAGCACAACCTTCACTCACTATCACTACAGAGTGAAGGTGTGTGTAACCAAGCACAACCTTCACTCACTATCACTACAGAGTGAAGGTGTGTTACCAAGCACAACCTTCACTCACTATCACTACAGAGTGAAGGTGTGTGTTACCAAGCACAACCTTCACTCACTATCACTACAGAGTGAAGGTGTGTGTAACCAAGCACAACCTTCACTCACTATCACTACAGAGTGAAGGTGTGTGTTACCAAGCACAACCTTCACTCACTATCACTACAGAGTGAAGGTTTGTGTTACCAAGCACAACCTTCACTCACTACCACTACAGAGTGAAGGTTTGTGTTACAGCACAACCTTCACTCACTATCACTACAGAGTGAAGGTGTGTGTACCAACACAACCTTCACTCACTATCACTACAGAGTGAAGGTGTGTAACCAAGCACAACTTTCACTCACTATCACTACAGAGTGAAGGTGTGTGTACAAGCACAACCTTCACTCACTATCACTACAGAGTGAAGGTGTACAAGCACAACCTTCACTCACTATCACTACAGAGTGAAGGTTTGTGTTACAGCACAACCTTCACTCACTACCACTACAGAGTGAAGGTGTGTGTTAAACAACCTTCACTCACTATCACTACAGAGTGAAGGTGTGTGTTACCAAGCACAACCTTCACTCACTATCACTACAGAGTGAAGGTGTGTGTACAAGCACAACCTTCACTCACTAACACTACAGACTGAAGGTTTGTGTTACCACACAACCTTCACTCACTATCACTACAGAGTGAAGGTGTGTGTTACCAAGCACAACCTTCACTCACTATCACTACAGAGTGAAGGTGTGTGTTACAAGCACAACCTTCACTCACTACCACTACAGAGTGAAGGTGTGTGTTACCAAGCACAACCTTCACTCACTATCACTACAGAGTGAAGGTGTGTGTTACCAAGCACAACCTTCACTCACTACCACTACAGAGTGAAGGTGTGTGTTACCAAGCACAACCTTCACTCACTATCACTACAGAGTGAAGGTGTGTGTTACCAAGTACAACCTTCACTCACTATCACTACAGAGTGAAGGTGTGTGTACAAGCACAACCTTCACTCACTACCACTACGGAGTGAAGGTGTGTGTTACCAAGCACAACCTTCACTCACTACCACTACAGAGTGAAGGTGTGTGTTACCAAGCACAACCTTCACTCACTAACACTACAGAGTGAAGGTGTGTGTTACCAAGCACAACCTTCACTCACTATCACTACAGAGTGAAGGTGTGTGTTACCAAGTACAACCTTCACTCACTATCACTACAGAGTGAAGGTGTGTGTTACCAAGCACAACCTTCACTCACTACCACTACGGAGTGAAGGTGTGTGTTACCAAGCACAACCTTCACTCACTACCACTACAGAGTGAAGTGTGTGTTACCAAGCACAACCTTCACTCACTAACACTACAGAGTGAAGGTGTGTGTTACCAACTACCACAAGTACTGCAACCTCATACATAAATTATTCACCAAACAAGAGTAAGATGAGGTTAAAGTGAATTATTCTCTACAAAATATATAAGAATATGTAAACCAAATGTGGGTAAGGGTCGTTTTATGCATGAAGTCTTAGAATACTCGAACATAATGAACCCAGATTCCGTCTATTCAAACAAGACTTGTCATATAAGATACTACTGGATACAAGTTTTTAACATAATTTTCAATTACAAAACCAAATGTAAAATAGAAAGAGACGTTCCAGGTCCCTGGCAGGGTGTGAGGCCATGATTATTTAAAGTAAGGATTTTAACAGGATGACAACACTGTACAGCTGCCTTACACTCTACGCGCCAGACTGTACTGTTTGTGAGAGAACTTAAATACAATTATTACTGTAATATTCAGTGTTTGTATTAAGCTGCTGCCACTTATTTCTAAAAATCTGTACCTTGTAATGGTCTTATGTTGGTCTTTGTGTAAGAAGATGAACATAATGAAACATTTGAACGTAATGAACGACAGTAGTCTCTGTAGTAATAATTATACTGCACCAGTGATCTATACTCTTCTTGTCTAGTTAATTTTCCTGCGCGTTTATAAATACCGAAAGATATTTCTTTGCGTTCTAGAAAGTAGCTTACTAGTAACGCTTTTTTTCAGCATTTAACCCGACATATACTAACATCTATTATCTGCCTGCCCCCCATCCTCTCAAGACTTAACACCCTTCCAACTAAATAGATTCAGACACCCTTCCCATCCAACCTGGACCACATATTCCTTTATGGACCCCAACACTCTCCTCATTGGATCGGGACACTATATACCCTTCCCTCCCCACCCCTAAGAGAAGAGATGTGGTGGCAGTTAGTGGAAGCCGCGCGGCGAGGTACTTGACTAGGGCCAAGAGATGGCACTACCACCTAATAACCCCCTCCCCATCACCACCACAAAAGAAATCTCCGTGTGGGGAGTTTTATCTATTTTAATGTTTTGTTTACTCTTTGAAGAAACAAATTATATTCTCGTTGTAGGAAGTGTTTGTGTTTAACATTCGTTTGTGTGGTACAGGACACAGCATATCTTCATAATATCATGAAGAACACTATAAATATGGCGTAAGATGATGGGGGAGGAGGAGGAAGAGCGGACAGTGACCAGTGAGAGAGCCAGGAGATGGTCACAAACTGGCTATCCAGGAAAACTTACGCATGGAGAGAGAGATCCCGCCGGTGGCCAATCAAAGAAGGAATGGCGGAATTTTGGAAATCTTGGAGGTCCAGAAAGAGATCTGGAAAGCTGGGACTTAGAAGGAAGAGGAGGAGGAGGAGGAGGGATCTACAGAGTGGCCACTTATGAGAGAGAGCGAGAAACTGAGGATTCGGAATAGGAAAAACTGAAAAGAACAAGGAGAATTGATTGCTTTTCGGAAGACAGACAGATGGCGATGTGGACTTATGAATATTGAAGTGCTAGGGCCAGTAATGTGATAGAGGGGGACACGAGAGGTTAAGAGATACTTGTGATGGGTGTCTAGAGTTTTTCTACATTTTAAGTCTGGCATGAGGACAGGTTTTCCTGGTAACTGCCTCATTATTCACTATACGGCAAAAACAAGCAGACTCACATAGCCATTACAGACTGACAAATCAGGCACCTCCCGTAGCAACTTGTTTAGTTCCCTACATTTCCTATATCTGTTGGAAGATGAAATGTTGTGGACCACGGATGTTGACAAAGCTGTGTGTTACATTATGATAGGGATGTAAGAGTGTACAGGTGGTGATGTTACACTATGATACGGGGGTAAGTGTACAAGTGGTGTTACACTATGATACGGGGGTAAGTGTACAAGTGGTGTTACACTATGATACGGGGGTAAGTGTACAGGTGGTGGTGTTACACTATGACACGAGGGTAAGTGTACAGGTGGTGGTGTTACATTATGATACGGGGTAAGTGTACAGGTGGTGGTGTTACACTATGACACGAGGGTAAGTGTACAGGTGGTGGTGTTACATTATGATACGGGGTAAGTGTACAGGTGGTGGTGTTACACTATGACACGAGGGTAAGTGTACAGGTGGTGTTACACTATGACACGAGGGTAAGTTACACGGTGGTGTTACACTATGACAGAGGTGTAAGAGTGTACAGACACTAGATCTGTCTTTGTTAACACCTGCCAGCAGGTGTTAACTTGATGTGTATTATTTAACGCCTGCTTGCAACAACACCTGCACCAATCCTGGAATATCCCTTCAAGAAACCTGTAACATGCAAAACATCTGCAACACATCAGTAACACCCTTGTAACACACAAGATAGAAACACCAAATCCGGGGGATTTCTGAGACTGACTATTTTTATTTTACTTATTTTTTTTGTGCCACAGGAAAACAAACTTTGTGGGAAGGAATTTCACCTCAAAATTCTTTTCTCTGAGGCCAGGTTCTGGTAACTAATTTTGCATGAAAGAGATTATTATTATAATCAAAAGAAGCGCTAAACCACAGGGGCCATACAGCGCAGCTGGGCAGGGTAGGATGCAGGGAGAATGGGTTGTAAGAGCGATAGTGATGATTAGTAGGGTATGGAGTACAGAAGGGTAGTGGATAGTGCAGGGATAGAGGGTAGCAAGAGATTGAGGTAGAAGGGACTGAGGGGAATACCAGAGGCATAATCTTCAGAGTTTGTGTAAGTCAGTTGCTGTCAAAAAGTCAATGAGAGAGTCAGGATTAAAGGAGGGCCCATCAGCAAGAGGGAAGGTAAAGAAAGGGCTGCAGAGCGAAGACGACGTTGGAGGTAAATTCTGCGTGCTCGTAGATAGAGTGGGAATTCCAACAGAATTTGGCGAACAGATACTGGAACCTGACAATGCTCACAGAGAGGGGCAGGGAGCCTCTCCATGAGATACCCGTGAGTAAGACGAGTGTGGCTGATGTGTGGCTGATGTGAAGACAGGAGAGTGTAGTCTCCCAACCTCGACATTGGTGACAAGAAGGAGGCCAGAAACCTAAACTCGGTTTAATAGAATGAAATTTGTTATTTAGCAGGTCAGACCAGCGAAGGTGGGTAGCAATGACCGTAAAATAGTCCTTCAATGGAACACCTCTGTAAGAAACTGGAAGGTCATGTACTGCTGACCGCGCAGCAGTGTCTGCCTGTTCATTGCCCTGTACATCAACATGACCAGGGACCCAACAAAAAACAATATCTTTATGCTTGCTAGAGATACGGCGTAACCAAAGTTGGATACGAAGAACTAGGGGGTGAGGTGTATCAAATTTTCGGATAGCCAGTAAAGCACTAAGGGAGTCTGAAACGACCACAAATGGTGACACAGGCATAGATGCAATACGGATAAGTGCCACAAGAATGGCATATAATTCAGCCGTAAATATACTAGACGAGGGTAACAGATGCCCTCCCATGATGCTGTCCAGGAACACTGCTGCACCATCGGTGTACACTGCGATGGCATGGGAATGAGAACGGAAGCGGTCCAGAAAAAAAGAGCGAGAAGCCGCCATAGGTAGTTGGGCTTTCACGCAAGGTATAGGAATAGAACAGATACGGACAGCAGGAACTTCCCAAGAGGGTAGGGGAAAGGGAGATGCCACATGAACATAGAAAGGTGGCAGCTGAAGGGAAGATAAGAGTGAATGTAGACGAAGAGAAAAGGGACGAAGTAAACAGGGGCGACGGACAAATAAAGAGCGCCTACTAACATCTGTGACAGTCCTATACATGGAAGGATTGCGGAGATCATGGGAGCGAACATAATAGCGAATGCAATGTGCATCACGACTATTGGCCAAGGATGGAATGTTTGCTTCTACATAGAGGCTCTCAACTGGGGAAGAACGAAATGCACCAAGGCATAAATGCAATCCCTGGTGATGTATGGGATTAAGGCTAAAAAGAGTAGCAGGGGGAAGCCGCCGAATACATCTGGTCACCATAATCGAGTTTCGATTTGCGAGGGTTTTCAGGAGGTTCAGCCGGCTATGACAAGTTGCCTTCAGAGAGGTAATGTGAGGTTTCCAGGACAATCAACGGTCAAACAGGAGGCCGAGAAACCTGACTGTATCACGTTCTGGGATACGTGAGCCTTATAGATACAACGGATGATCAGAGACCACTGAACGTCTAGTAAACGTAATTTGATGAGTTTTGCTACTAGAAAAGTTAAACCCGTGAGTGGTGACCCAATTGGAAACTCGGTTGATGGCATGCTGGAGGGAAACTGCAATGAGGTGACAGTCAGCACCTGCACAAGCTATAGCAAAGTCATCCACATAAAGTGATGACCAAATGTTGGATGGGAGAACTGATGGCAGACAATTTATAGCAAGGAGAAAGAGTGTTGTGCTCAGAACACAACCCTGGGGGACACCTTCAGCTTGGACAAAGTCTGGGGAAAGTTCATTACTAACCCGGACACGGAAATGTCTTTCAGTTAAGAAAGCCTTAAGGAAAAATGGTAGATTGCCTCGGAGGCCTAAGGAGTGGGCCTGGGTCAAGATATTATACTTCCAAGTTGTGTCATAAGCCTTCTCAAGATCGAAAAAGATGGCGATAACCGAGTGGTTATTGACAAAGGCATTACAAATATACGTATCCAAGCGCAGTAAGGGGTCAATAGCAGAACGGCCCTTACGAAAGCCACTTGGAGCTCAAGCTGCTCCAGAATGTCATCACCACATGTCTGGAAATTCCGTTGGACAATGGTGTGGGGTAAAATGACAGTACCACTACAAGAATTGAGAGAATGATGTTTGTCAATAGTGATAGGAATAGTATCTATGGTCGTAAGGAGAGAAAGATCGCGAGCTTGGCCAGCATTTTGGACCGTAATGATGCGAGTGCCGCTCGAGCGTGAAATGAGATATCTTTACCTACATGGCGTAGGAGAGCTTTACCAATACTATGATCGGAAAGATAGGTAGTTGGAGTAGTCGGTCTTAGAGTAGTGCGAAACAAAATGTTTAAGGGGAGTGCGTTACGTTACGAGCTGGTCGTTTCTGGATGAATGAGAAGGAAGTGTCGAATCGTCATGTGAGGGTCTTGGTCCTTTGGATGTGGGACCGGAGGTGGTCCGACGTGTGACTGGCGAGCAATCCGAAAATTGCCATATCGAGCAAAGGTCAGACGTGTCAAAAGGGCCGGTCGGAACCCCAGTACCTGAAGCAGGTGACAAACCAGCACCAGCAAGAGGTACAGGGGTATTGGAGGTGTCCGAAGAGTTGTCCATTAACGAGGCAGGGTCAGAACTGGGTGTGGTATCAGGAAGGGGCGGCCGGGGGTAGTAGGTTCACGGATTGGGTCATCTATGGTTAGGTTACTTTCTTTTTGTTTTTAATAAAAAAAAAAGAAAAGAAAAGAAAAATAAAAAAAAGAATAAAAAAAGGGGGGAACGTGGAGGAATAGCTCCTAGGAGAAATGAAAGGGAAGTAAATCCCCCTCCACACCCAAGAGGACCTCAACACTGCAAGTAGTGCAGATGCAGCATGGAACCTGTGCCATACTCTACCCTTCATACCAGTAAACCAGCAATCCAGAATAGCAACCTCACATCCACCGAGCCACCTCGGCGGACAAAAGAGAGGGCGGCTGGATACCCGCCACAAAGCATACCTCCTTCGGCCACCACTCCTGGAATCCGAAAGGTGGCCTCCAGAGATACACCCATCGCCCGAAAGATACCCAAAGCCACCCCCCCCCCCGGGAGACTGGAGAGGGATCGGAACATCCCCAGGCGATCCAGATTCCACGGCAAACTACACCACCGCCAAGAACCTCAACGGAATGGGATGGACCACGGTACCCTTCCCCCTACCTAGGAACCAGAATGCCTGTAGAGAGAAGCTCACAGGGTAAAAATGGGAAGGGAATAAGGGAGGGATGAGGAGGAGGAGGAGGAAAGGGAGAATTGAAGATGAGAAAGGGGAGTGGGGATTGGGGGGTAATTAGGTTCGGTTTGAGGAAGAAGACCAAGAGGTCCAATTTCTCAGACCGATAGCCTCTTTACCGCGACAAGGAGCCCCCCTTAAAGAGGATTAATACCAGGAATACAGGTTGCTGGCCAGGTACACAGGTAGAGGTTGCTGGTCAGGTACACAGGTAGAGGTTGCTGCCACGTACACAGGTACAGGTTGCTGGCCACGTACACAGGTACAGGTTGCCGGCCAGGTACTCAGGTACATTATACAAGTGACTGGGAGTTTCCAGAAAGAGGAGAGCAAGGGCCGGCTTAGCTGAAATATTGTCACAGGTAACACGGTCAAGGACCCCGATGGAAATAAGGTGTTTTTACTTTTTTGGATTATCCTGGGTAATTTACACATATGCTGCTATGTATGATAATTTATATAATTGTATTTATATGTACCTGAATAAACTTACCCGACCTCAAAACTCTCACCCAAAATATGTGCCACAACAAGCATGGTACCTTTGATATACGTTTGACGGGTTTTGAGTTTTCCTACTCCCGCAGCCCGACCTTGGGCCAGGCTTGTCTGGTGCTTGCCTGGTCAACCCGGCTGTTGATGCTGGCGGCCCGTTGGTTCACATATCACATCACAGCCTGATTGATCCAGCACTTACCGGAAACACTTGTCCAGTTTCCTCTTGAAGACTTCTACGCTGATTCCAGTAGAGTTTCTGATATCTTCTGCTAAGACATTCACTACTCTGGAACCACGGATGTTGATACAACGTTCACTTGTGTCTATGGCGACCCTGTTTTTCGTTAATTTATTTTATATTTTCTCCCATATCTTTCATTCCATTATCTTGTTATGGTAATTTACAGATTTGAAAGTAATCCTTCAAATATCTTCCACGTATATATTATCATGCATATCTCTCTCTCTCTCTCTCTCTCTCTCTCCTCTGCTACAGCGAGTACATATTCAGAACACTGAAGCATTCATGGTAATTTTATGACTCACGAAATCGTAATAAAACGATTGCAGACAAACTACTGCAGGATGGAGTTAGAACCTATGGCAAGTAAGTTGTAAAACTCCAGGCCGGTGAACCAGCTGGCCCAGTGAGCTTACGCGCTGGCCTGGAGTTTCACGACTCACTCGCCATGGGTTCTAACCCAACCCGTACCATGGTCTGATAGTAATTTCAACACTTTATTAGCACTATTTGTGTCGTAAATTATCTCTGTATCCGTTCCGGCTCTGATATTCTCTCTTGCCCTAAATGGAGCGGTCATCTCTGAACAGTAATCTAAGAGAAAGAACACAAATCATTTGAATATTGTCACCACTGGCACAACTTTTCGTGTTTGGAATTTTTACTATCTAGCCCGTCAATTACCTGGCTCAAACATAGTCTCTGCAGATGTGGGTCACACAGGTATTACGGTTCTGGCCAATATTCTCCACAAACTTTAATGGTAATGTATCTGGATAACATTAATATAGAGCTGACGAACGTGGAGAAGAATTTTCCGTAGATTTTAAGTCACAGAGAGATGATTAGGTGTTGTTGATGCAATGATTCACTCTCACAGCAGGGTTGATATGACGATGATAATGTAATGATGATCATACTTAAGGTTCTTGTTTGAATGCTGACGTAAGAAAATTACCATAAAAAATAATGAAGTAAGGATAATAAATGTGTTAACATATTGAGGTAACGATGACGTATGGGCGTTAACGTAACAACTATTATGTAAAGATGTTGACGTAAGGATGCTGACGTAAAGAAGATATAGGAATGAAAATGTAGGTTGTTGACATAAGAATGTAAGGTATAGGTGGCGTAAGGTTGAAGTAAGAATGTTGATGTAAGGTGGTGCATAAGATGTGATGTAAGGGGTTTGAACGTAACGAATCTGATTGATGTAAGGTGGTGACGTAAGGATGCTGATGTAAGTGGTCAGTAAGATGCTGATGTAGGTGGTGACGTAAGAATGTTGATGTAAGGTGGTGCACGTAAGAATGTTGATGTAAGGTGGTGCACGTAAGGATGCTGATGTAAGGTGGTGCACGTAAGGATGCTGATGTAAGGTGGTGCACGTAAGAATGCTGATGTAAGGTGGTGCACGTAAGGATGCTGATGTAGGGTGGTGCACGTAAGGATGTTGATGAAGGTGGTGCACGAATGTTTAAGGTGGAAATGCTGATGTAAGGTGGTGCACGTAAGGATGCTGATGTAAGGTGGTGCACGTAAGAATGCTGATGTAAGGTGGTGCACGTAAGGATGCTGATGTAAGGTGGTGCACGTAAGGATGTTGATGTAAGGTGGTGCACGTAAGAATGCTGATGTAAGGTGGTGCACGTAAGATGCTGATGTAAGGTGGTGCACGTAAGGATGTTGATGTAAGGTGGTGCACGTAAGAATGTGATGTAAGGTGGTGCACGTAAGATGCTGATGTAAGGTGGTGCACGTAAGGATGCTGATGTAAGGTGGTGCACGTAAGAATGCTGATGTAAGGTGGTGCACGTAAGGATGCTGATGTAAGGTGGTGCACGTAAGGATGCTGATGAGGTGGTGCACGTAAGGATGCTGATGTAAGGTGGTGCACGTAAGGATGCTGGATGTAAGGTGGTGCACGTAAGAATGCTGATGTAAGGTGGTGCACGTAAGGATGCTGATGTAAGGTGGTGCACGTAAGGATGCTGATGTAAGGTGGTGCACGTAAGGATGCTGATGTAAGGTGGTGCACGTAAGGATGCTGATGTAAGGTGGTGCACGTAAGGATGCTGATGTAAGGTGGTGCACGTAAGGATGCTGATGTAAGGTGGTGCACGTAAGGATGCTGATGTAAGGTGGTGCACGTAAGGATGCTGATGTAAGGTGGTGCACGTAAGGATGTTGATGTAAGGTGGTGCACGTAAGGATGTTTGATGTAGGTGGTGCACGTAAGGATGCTGATGTAAGGTGGTGCACGTAAGGATGCTGATGTAAGGTGGTGCACGTAAGGATGCTGATGTAAGGTGGTGCACGTAAGGATGCTGATGTAAGGTGGTGCACGTAAGGATGCTGATGTAAGGTGGTGCACGTAAGGATGTGATGTAAGGTGGTGCACGTAAGGATGTTGATGTAAGGTGGTGCACGTAAGGATGCTGATGTAAGGTAGTGCACGAAAGGATGTTTTTTATGTATTTCAATGAAGGAATCCTGGTTAGAATATACAGAGATCCTTCACTGCATGTATGAAGTCTGTCCAACACAAATTATAGGGAATACTTAAGTCCCTGGAGCTGTATTTCTTGGAACGTAAGGGAGATACATTATAATTTGCACATGGAAAATTATGGAGGGATTTATTCCGAAACTACACACCGAAATTACACCATATGCATGCAAAAATAAGCTCAGTGAAAAAAAAGGTGCACTGCAATAAGACATTACTCTATATGTGTAAAGGAACCAAGACTTCAACACTCTTCTTCACACACAGAGTAAATTACTAACAACCCTTTAATTGTCTTCAAGAGGAAACTTAACTACTTTCGTGATCAGCCTTGTTGATCACACCAGACACCAGGAGGCTTGATCTGGTGTGGGATCATATATGAGTAATGAAGACGTTTTAAGGTCACACAATGTCCTCTTAAGTTTATCAATGGAAATGTGCTCAGTACTATGCGTCTTGTTTCCCCAAGTCTATATGTCCTCTTCAGTGTTATTTCACCTATCCTGATGGTCACGCCTTTGTAAGTGTTAGTGTGCAAGTCATCCTGCACACACTAACACTGTGTACAGGTCATCCTGCACACACTAACACACTGTGTACAGGTCATCCTGCACACACTAACACATTGTGTACAGGTCATCCTGCACATACTAACACACTGTGTACAGTCATCCTGCACACACTAACATTGTACAGGTCATCCTCACACACTAACACACTGTGTACAGGTCATCCTGCACACACTAACACACTGTGTACAGGTCATCCTGCACACACTAACACACTGTGTACAGGTCATCCTGCACACACTAACACACTGTGTACAGGTCATCCTGCACACACTAACACACTGTGTACAGGTCATCCTGCACACACTAACACACGTGTACAGGTCATCCTGCACACACTAACACACTGTGTACAGGTCATCCTGTACACACTAACACACTGTGTACAGGTCATCCTGCACACACACTAACACACTGTGTACAGGTCATCCTGCACACACACTAACACACTGTGTACAGGTCATCCTGCACACACTAACACACTGTGTACAGGTCATCCTGCACACACTAACACACTGTGTACAGGTCATCCTGCACACACTAACACTGTGTACAGGTCATCCTGCACACACTAACACTGTGTACAGGTCATCCTGCACACACTAACACTGTGTACAGGTCATCCTGCACACATAAACACTGTGTACAGGTCATCCTGCACACACTAACACACTGTGTACAGGTCATCCTGCACACACTAACACACTGTGTACAGGTCATCCTGCACACACTAACCACTGTGTACAGGTCATCCTGCACACACTAACACACTGTGTACAGGTCATCCTGCACACAACTAACACACTGTGTACAGGTCATCCTGCACCACACTAACACACTGTGTACAGGTCATCCTGCACACACTAACACACTGTGTACAGGTCATCCTGCACACACTAACACACTGTGTACAGGTCATCCTGCACACACTAACACACTGTGTACAGGTCATCCTGCACACACTAACACACTGTGTACAGGTCATCCTGCCACACTAACACTGTGTACAGGTCATCCTGCACACACTAACACACTGTGTACAGGTCATCCTGCACACACTAACACACTGTGTACAGGTCATCCTGCACACACTAACACACTGTGTACAGGTCATCCTGCACACACTAACACACTGTGTACAGGTCATCCTGCAAAACACTAACACACTGTGTACAGGTCATCCTGCACACACTAACACACTGTGTACAGGTCATCCTGCACACACTACACACTGTGTACAGGTCATCCTGCACACACACTAACACACTGTGTACAGGTCATCCTGCACACACACTAACACACTGTGTACAGGTCATCCTGCACACACACTAACACACTGTGTACAGGTCATCCTGCACACACACTAACACACTGTGTACAGGTCATCCTGCACACACTAACACACTGTGTCAGGTCATCCTGCACACACTAACACACTGTGTACAGGTCATCCTGCACACACTAACACACTGTGTACAGGTCATCCTGCACACACTAACACACTGTGTACAGGTCATCCTGCACACACTAACACACTGTGTACAGGTCATCCTGAACACACTAACACACTGTGTACAGGTCATCCTGCACACACTAACACACTGTCTTCGCTACTTGGTATTCTTTTCATTCATTAGTTTTAAATATACTACAAAACCATTTTCCATTCCTTCAATATTGTTTTAATCCACTGGAGTTCTTTCTCCTGTCAGTGCCGCCTGCAAAGAGAGAAGAAGAGAAAAGAGAGAGAAGAGAGAAGAGAGAAGAGAGAGAGAGAGAGAGAGAAAAAAAAAAAGAGAGAAAGAGAGGAGGGAGGGAGGAGGAGAGAGAGAGAGAGAGAGAGAGAGAGAGAGAGAGAGAGAGAGAGAGAGAGAGAGAGAGAGAGAGAAGAGAGGGAGGTGGAGGATAAAGAAAGGCGCAGCGACTATAAAGTATTCAAAGAGGTTTCTTCCAAGCGATAGATAATAAACGTGTTTTTCCTTCCGGTCTTCCATTACGTGAGCCCGGTCCTGGATACCCTGAACTGTCCCAGCCCTGCTGCCTGGTTCCGGTTCCAGCCCTGGTCCCGGTCCCGGTCCCGGTCCTGGCCCTGGTTCTGGACCTTGTCCTGGTCCTAGCTCTGGTCCCGTGCCTTGTCCCTGATCTTGCCTGTCCGGTAGCCTGGTCCGGTCCACGAGAACCATGGTCCTGGATCTCGTCCTAGGTCCTTGCTTGTCCCAGGTCCTTTCCAGGGATACTGCATACAAGCCGGGGCACTAACATAGCCTGGGGACACTAACATTGCCCGGGGCACTAACATAGCCTGGGACACTAACATTGCCAAGGCACTAACATCCTGGGACACTAATATTCCCGGGGCACTAACATATCCTGGGGACACTAACATTGCCCGGGGCACTAACATAGCCTGGGACACTAACATTGCCAGGGCACTAACAGACTGGGCACTAACATAGCCTGGGGCACTAAGACAGCCTGGGGCACCAACATAGCCTGGGGCACAAAACAGCCTGGAGCACCAACATAGCCTGGGGCACTAACACAGCCTGGGGCACTAACATAGCCTGGGGCACTAACATGCAGCACTACACTGGGGCACTAACAGCTAGGACTTAACACTAGCCTAGGCACTAACAGCCTGGGCACCAACATGCCGGGGCACTACACAGCCTGGGGCACTAACACAGGACCAACATGCAGGCACTAACACTGCCTAGGACTTAACATGCCAAGACATAACACTGTCCAGGACCCTAACATTACTCGGGACACTAACACTGCTAGGGACACTAACACTGCCAGGGACACTAACACTGTCCAGGACCCTAACATTACTCGGGACACTAACGTTGCCCAGGACACTAACACTGTCCAGGACACTAACATTGCCCAGGACACTAACACTGCTAGGGACACTAACATAAATCCAGGTAGACGAACAGGGAGTGCAGCACTCACGACCAGAGTTGGCAGGAAACAGACTTGTATGAGTGAAGCCGAGTGGCATGTATATGGAAGTGAAAGAATTATATAAGTGGCCAACGAACGGTGACGGGAGAGAAGCCGTGAAGGTGAGGAGGGAGAGGGGAAGAGAAGGATGAAAAAAGAAGAGAAGGGTGAAAGGGGAAGAAACACTGAGATATGGAGAGGGGTGAGAGGTACTGGGAAAGGGATGATGCAGGGAAGCAGCACAGGGGTGAGTGTGAAACACAGACCAGGAAGGAATTCCTGATTGGACTGGATATTAATCGGACGTTGGTGCATCACAACGTTGTGAGGGAGGTGTGAAGGATGACAGAGGTGCAGTGTGAGGAAGGGAAGCGTCAGGGGTGAGGGAACGTGATGTGAAGATTGAGGGGTAGTGAGGGGTACAAGCACCACCACCACCACCACCCACCGTCTCTCACAATTCTCATCACCCCCCCCCTCCTGTGGCACCATCATTAACCCCCACAACTACCTATCTTCGCAACAAATACTACACCAAAATCCCACTACAACCCCCGCTTACCTTTACAACCAACACTACACCCTGACAGTCACAACCACCACTACAATCTGACACAACCAGTCACAACCACCACTACAATCTGACACAACCAATCAGAATCACCACTACAATCTGACACAACCAGCCAGAATCACCACTACAATCTGACACAACCAGTCACAACCACCACCACAATCTGACACAACCAGTCACAACCACCACTACAATCTGACACAACCAGTCACAACCGCCACCACAATCTGACACAACCAGTCACAACCACCACCACAATGACACAACCAGTCACAATCACCACCACAATCTGACACAACCAGTCAGAATCACCACTACAATCTGACACAACCAGTCAGAATCACCACCACAATCTGACACAACCAGTCACAACCACCACTACAATCTGACACAACCAGTCACAATCACCACCACAATCTGACACAACCAGTCACAACCACCACTACAATCTGACACAACCAGTCACAACCACCAGCACAATCTGACACAACCAGTCACAACCACCACTACAATCTGACACAACCAGTCACAACCACCACTACAATCTGACACAACCAGTCACAACCACCACTACAATCTGACACAACCAGTCACAACCACCAGCACAATCTGACACAACCAGTCACAACCACCACTACAATCTGACACAACCAGTCACAACCACCACCACAATCTGACACAACCAGTCACAACCACCACTACAATCTGACACAACCAGTCACAACCATCACCACAATCTGACACAACCAGTCACAACCATCACCACAATCTGACACAACCAGTCACAACCACCACCACAATCTGACACAACCAGTCAGAATCACCACCACAATCTGACACAACCAGTCACAACCACACTACAAGGCTCCCGCCCAGGCTGACAGATTACTCCATGAATGTAACCCGTCTCGTGTGATGGAATATGACTGTGAAACATCGCTAGATTTTGTCCACACAATGTAACTAACGCAGAGACTAGCGCAGCCGCACACTGTGACTATCCACACAATGTAACTATCATAGTGCACCACCACTATGCTGGTGTATCGATTTTTGCTATATATATATATATATATATATATATATATATATATATATATATATATATATATATATATATATATATATATTTATATATATATATATATATAAATGCGCTGCCGTCATGGCTGCAGGTGAAACTATCATCATCACCATTACCACCTTCACCACTACCATCACCACCACCATTACCACCTAAACCATTACCATCATCACTACCATTACCACCACCACCACCATTACCACCACCTCTACCAACACCACCACTACCACCACGATCACCATCGACACCATCACAATCACCACCAACACCACCATCACCACTATCGCCATCAACACCGACACCACCACCAATACCACCACTGCCATCACAATCACCACCACCACCTCCATCACCAACACACCACCAATACCACCACTGCCATCACAATCACCACCGACACCACCACCATCACTAGCATCACCAACAACAATCCACCATCCGCCCCAAAATCCTGCTGGAGTCTGCCCAGTATTGATAAGCAATAACATCATTCCTACACTCCTTGACCACTATTCCCAACCACTAAAACCATCAACAACCACCATCAACAACCAATATAACCACCATCCTCACCACCAACCACCATCAACAACCATCACCATCAACAACTACTATCCCCGACAACAACCACCAACCGCAACTATCATCCCAACCGCCACCACCACCACCCTCCCCAATCACCACCATCAACTACCCCCCTACCATTTCCAATCACCTACACCACCAAAAACCACTATCATGAACAACCACCACAGCCATCCCAACCACCACAATCATTAACACAACACAACTATCAACCACCATCCCAACTGGAGTGTGGCAACACAGTCTTGGTGGGTAGCAGTAGTGTTGGTGGGCAGCAACACCGTGCTGGTGGGTAGCAGCAGTATGGAAGCACGGAAGCTGGGAAGAGTGACACTGGTGTCAGTGACACTGGTGTCACTGACACTCCCGGGGTAAAAACAACTAGACGCACCAGGAACTATGTCAAGGTAACTGGAGTAAGAGAGTCGGAGTGTGGGTGGGAGTGCGGGTGGGAGTATGGGTAGGCTTGTGGGAGTGTGGGTGGGCGTAGGGTGGGCGTATGGGTGGGCATGTGGATATGTGGGTGGGAGTGTTAGTGGGCGTGCGGGTGGGAGTGTTAGTGGGCGTGCGGGTGGGAGTGAGGGGTCGGAGTGTGAGTGGGCGTGCGGGTGTGAGTGGTTGGGAGTGTGGGTGGGCGGTGACAGTTTCTGGCCGCCCGCCAGCACCCAGTTCGCTGCAACCTTCACTACACTCTGTCTCCCCAAATAACACACGTCGTACTGGACCACACCATCAAGGTCAGTGCTGGGCCACACCATCGAGGTCAGTGCTGGGCCATACCATGATCAGTGCTGGGTCACACCAGGATGAATGCTGGACCACACCATGAAGGTCAATGCTGGACCACACCATCAAGGTTAATGCTGGACCACACCATCAAGGTCAGTACTGGGCCACACCATGAAAACTTACCTAACCTTATTATAACAAGCACAATTTAATTTAACCTAATCCAACTATGTTTTAGATAAGGTTACAATAATTTAATAATAAACAAACACAATGAAATATGTACATTTTTCTTGTTAGGTTTAGAATAATTTTTGCGAAATTATTGCATACGTAAATTTTCTCTTGCCTTATTCGGCAAGAAGAGCGTTGATATTTAAGCCAAAATTGCAAGTTTTACCTATTCGGCACGACACGTGTATGTATGTATGTATGTATGTATGTATGTATGTATATATATATATATATATATATATATATATATATATATATATATATATATATATATATATATATATATATATATATATTATATAATCTTGCCCATTAATTAATTAACGATTTTCGCCCTTGTAATGTTCTGAGTTAGGATTTTTAAATAAAAAGTTACTAGTTTTGAAGAACTCAGCAGATCAATTAAAATAAAAGAATAACTGGTGATTTAATAGTGTAGGTTTAGTTCAAATAATGAAGAGTCTGGATAAACTCATGGCCACTTGAATCAGAAAGTAAAATACATTTAAACAGCAATACCGTCAGCTGTTTGTTCTGTAACATTATTTAAAAACTTTTACCTCTATTTCTCAGTCAAAATATATGGTTAAAAGTTTTATCGTCGACTATAACAGAGTACTGACTGGGAAAAATCGTCTGCTGTCTGTTATATATTGTATTTACTTTTACAGTGGGTAGAAGTACCAACACCACTGTGGTCCCACTTGCCACTGCTCTAAACCAGGCTGTAAAATAACATTATAGATGTCATGTTCGGAAAGAAAGTGAACATTCCGAAAAAGTTAGAATTAAGGCTTTCAACGAAAAGAACTAGGGTCACCTTGGGTCACCCAGCCTTCGTGAGTCGCCCAGCCTTCCTGGATCACCCAGCCTTCCTGGGTCGCCAAGCCTTCCTGGGTTACCCATTCTTCCTGAGTCGCCCAGTCTTCCTGGGTCACCCAGCCTTCCTGGGTCGCACAGCCTTCCTGAGTCGCCCAGTCTTCCTGGATCACCCAGCCTTCCTGGGTCGCACAGCCTTCCTGAGTCGCCCAGTCTTCCTGGGTCACCCAGCCTTCCTGGGTCGCACAGCCTTCCTGAGTCGCCCAGCCTTCCTGGTCACCCAGCCTTCCTGGGTCGCCAAGCCTTCTGGGTTACCCATCTTCCTGAGTCGCCCAGTCTTCCTGGGTCACCCAGCCTTCCTGAGTCGCCCAGCCTTCCTGAGTCGCCCAGTCTTCCTGGGTCACCCAGCCTTCCTGGGTCGCACAGCCTTCCTGGGTCGCACAGCCTTCCTGGGTCCCCCAGCCTTCCTGGGTCCCCCAGCCTTCCTGGGTCACCCAGCCTTCCTGGGTTACCCATCCTTCCTGAGTCGCCCAGCCTTCCTGGGTCACCCAGCCTTCCTGGGTCACCCAGCCTTCCTGGGTCACCCATCCTTCCTGGGTCACCCAGCCTTCCTGGGTCACCCAGCCTTCCTGGGTCACCCATCGTCCTTCCTGGTCACCCAGCTTCCCTGGAGCCCCAGCCTTCCTGGATCCCAGCCTTCCTGGTCACCGCCTTCCTGGTCACCCAGCCTTCCTGGGTCACCCAGCCTTCCTGGTCACCCACCTTCCTGGGTCCCAGACTCCTGGTCCCCAGCCTTCCTGGTCACCCAGCCTTCCTGGGTACCACTCCGCACCAGCCTTCTGGGTCACCCAGCCTTCCATGGTACCTCCCAGCCTGGGTCCTGGGTCCCAGCCTTTCCCAGCCTTCCTGAGTCACCCACCTTCCTGGGTCACCCAGCCTTCCTGGGTACCCCTCCGGTCACCCAGCCTTGACCCCCTCCTGGGTCCCCGCCTTCCTGGGTCACCCAGCCTTCCTGGGTCACCCAGCCTCCTGGGCCCACCTTCCTGAGTCCCCAGCCTTCCTGGTCACCCAGCCTTCCTGGGTCACCCAGCCTTCCTGGGTCACCCAGCCTTCCTGGGTCACCCGCCTTCCGGGACCACTGGGTCACCCAGTCCGTTCCTGGTCACCCACCTTCCGGTCACCCAGCCTTCCTGGGTCACCCAGCCTTCCTGGGTCACCCAGCCTTCCTGCCACCTTCCTGGGTCACCCAGCCTTCCTGGGTTCCACTCTGCACCCAGCCCTGCATCGGTACCCACTTCCTGGGTCACCCAGCCTTCCTGGGTCACCCAGCCTTCCTGGGTCACCCAGCCTTCCTGGTCACCCAGCCTTCCTGGGTCACCCATCCTTCCTGGGTCACCCAGCCTTCCTGGGTCACCCAGCCTTCCTGGGTACCAGCCTCCTGGTACCCAGCCTTCCTGGAGTCAGCCCTAGTCCTTCCTGGGTCACCCAGCCTTCCTGGGTACCCAGCCTTCCTGGTACCCACCTTCCTGGGTCACCCAGCCTTCCTGGGTCCGACCCAGCCTTCCTGTCACTCGCCTCCTGGGTCCCACCTCCTGCCCAGCCTTCCTGGGTTACCCATCCTTCCTGGGTCACCCAGCCTTCCTGGGTCACCCAGCCTTCCTGGGTCACCCAGCCTTCCTGAGTCCCAGCCTTCCTGGGTCACCCAGCCTTCCTGGGTCACCCAGCCTTCCTGGGTCACCAGCTTCCTGGTGCCAGCCTTCCTGGGTCACCCAGCCTTCCTGGTATCCTGGGTCACCCAGCCTTCCTGGGTCACCCAGCCTTCCTGGCACCCAGCCTTCCTGGCCGCTTCGTCACCCAGCCTTCCTGGGTTACCCACCTTCCTGGGTCACCCAGCCTTCCTGGGTCACCCAGCCTTCCTGGGTCACCCAGCCTTCCTGGGTCACCCAGCCTTCCTGTCCCTCTTCGGGTCACCCAGCCTTCCTACCGCCTCGGTACCCACTCCGGGTCGAATGACCCGTCCTCAGTCCTGGTCACCCAGGAATGCTACCCAACACTAAAGGAGATGAAAAGCCAGTTTTGAGGCTGAGGGATATCCCATGACATATACGCATGGAGGAAGAGGTGCAGTGTGAAGTGAGAGGTGACAGTGAAGGTTCCAGGTGAGGATGACTTGAGGAGACAAGATGAGTTTTAGAGTAAGGGTAAGGTAAGGGGTGGGGGGTGAGGTGGATTGTAGTGTTGGCCGGGGTGTTACGTAAGCGTCGCACTTGAAACAGGCAGTGTAAACACAGCTCCTCCGGCCATTTTCCGGAAGGGAGGGGGGCGCAGGCAATGGGAGGGGAGGGGATGAGAGATGGGGAGGGTACATAAAAACAAGCTCATCTCTAGTAAGAGTCAAAACAGATTGGTCCAACGCCTTATAATTCACCGCTTTTTCCTGTAATCTTAATTTGCTTTCAGTGTATCTCATGGGAAGCGGGCCAACATTATTGTTTAACGAGTGTGTACTCACCTAGTTGTTGTTGCAGGGGTCGATTCATAGCTCCTGGCCCCGCCTCTTCACTGGCCGCTACTGGGTCACTCTCCCTGCGCCATGAGCTTTATCATACCTCTTCTTGAAGCTATGAATGGATCCTGCCTCCACTACATCACTTCCTTAGCTATTCCACTTCCTGACCACTCTGTGACTGAAGAAATACTTCCTAACATCTCTGTGATTCATCTGAGTCTTCAACTTCCAACTGTGTCCCCTTGTTGCTGTGTCCCATCTCTGGAACATTCTGTCTCTGTCCACCTTGTCAATTCCTCTCAGTATTTTATAAGTCGTTATCATGTCCCCTCTATCTCTCCTGTCCTCCAGTGTCGTCAGGTCGATTTCCTTTAACCTCTCCTCGTAGGACATACCCCTTAGCTCCGGGACTAGTCGTGTTGCAAACCTTTGCACTTTCTCTAGTTTCTTTATGTGCTTGGCTAGGTGTGGGTTCCAAACTGGTGCTGCATGCTCCAGCATGGGCCTAATGTACACAGTGTACAGGGTCCTGAACGATTCCTTAATAAGATGTCGAAATGCTGTTCTTAGGTTTGCTAGGCGCCCGTATGCTGCAGCAGTTATTTGGTTGATGTGCGCCTCAGGAGATGTGTCTGGTGTTATACTCACCCCAAGATCTTTTTCCTTGTGTGCGCGCGCGCGCTCACCAGTGTCTGTGGGGGGGGGTTGAGCCTCACATCTTTTTTCATTATTTGGTGCGGGTTACTCTGCGTTTTTTTCTTCAGAAACCAGTAATTTAATCATCCTTCAATACATCGCTTCCTAATTCATTTCAATTGTTCACTATCTTCACACTCTAATTTAATAAAAGAATAGCTCTAAACCCGTAGGGGTCATATAGCGCCTGGGGAATGGGATGCACTCAGGTTGGATGGAAGGAAAGGGAGGATAAGTCTGGTTCTTGGTATCAAGATCCTCTCAATGATATTAATGATATTATTATTATTATTATAATCAAAAGAAGCGCTAAACCACAAGGGTTTATATTAATCATAACCCCTCACAAACAGTTAATTGTGTTGTCACTCTTGACTCATTTATACATTTATTATTATTGATTTATGATCATTATAAGCACTATAGTCCATGTGGCGTGCGCCGAGTACCTTACAATTTATTTGGTGTTCATCACACGCCCACTGGCATGCTCTCTCCACCAGCAAACTCACAATTCAGACTGGAACAGTTCTGTGGCCCCACTGCTCTAATAACTGTGCAGTTAAGTCAATTAATAGGATGAGAGTAGGCACCCTCCTAGCCGAGGTGAGGTTGTTAACACTCAGTTGCGAGTCAGAGGTTCACTCAAGCTGGCCTGGTACACTCATACTCTCTAGTCTATTCTGAGATGTAAAACCTTCTCTTGTGAGTGGCTCTTTGCTCTCTAACTTATTACTGTTTGTCTTTGTCTCTGCTTGTCCGGGTTGATCCCTGTCTTGATTTACGACCAGGCACAACAGGCCTTAGATGTGCTTCCTACGTTCCTAATGCTTCACTTGCTCTAGTACTTTATATCATACCAAAAAAACAATCAGCTTATTTCCCACTTTGCATAAGATTTTTATATCGCCAAACATATTAACATAATTACTTATTGCTTCCAGTAAGTCACTGAGTTGCTGTTATCAGTGTTCACATCAGACTCCCAAATAAGAACTATCTCGTTCATTGTAATAATTTATACTGGACTGCACTTATAATTTGAATATTTCAAGTTAATCACTCACGAGCATCTATCACATGTCTACTCATATACCGGTAATGTCTGTAACTCTCTCATAATAACAGACTGGTTATACAACTTTAAACGTATCTAAAAACCACAAAAAAGATGCTTTAAATCCAAATAATTTATCCACCATTTTCCCCGTGATGTTTCTCCAATACCTTAACAACTGGTATCTTCCTCATCCTCTGTTTTTAAGGTCTGGTAAAGTATTAACATTTCCCTTCTGTCTGCTAATTTACCTTTATCAGCAGCAATAGTGTTAAGCGGTTCCTAGATAAGTCCTATTTCTCCCTAGTCACAAAGGAAATTAATTCAGCAGCATAAGATTTGTACATGAATGGTCTACAATACCAACAAGATGAAGAATTAGACACATTTGCAACACCTGGGTATCTTTATTTGTAGACGTTTCGCCCTCCAGTGGCTTTATCATACAAGGACATAATGTAAAGAATTATATGGCTGAGGGACTGATTACCACATCTTTTGTATATAATTCTTCACATTATCTCCTTGTATTGTACTGATAAAGCCACTGGTTGGCGAAACGTCTACAAATAAAGATACCCAGATGTTGCACGTGTCTAATTCTTCAGAATAAGCTTTATAGAAGCATAGCTTTAGTATGCCTCAGTTGCACAGGCTACACTGTCAAGGCCACCGTCAACAGCATGTCACTAAAATGAAACAAGTCAAACATCATAACACTTGGACTTAATAAAGCCCTCAGTGTTTGGAGAGCTGACACAAGTTCGCTCAAAATAAGAAATCAGACATCTTAATTTTGGACACAAAATTAAAAGATGAAAAACATGCCATCTCTCGTAAATCGTTTGCAGAAAAAGTTGGGCGCGTCTTACCGAAAAACTTGTATGATTTTGAGAAAATTAGATTTCCAATTTCTGTTAAAGTGGCGGAATTGGTAGAGCAGCGGTCATGTTGTTAATTCAGTTAGGTTTCCTCTTGGTATTTTCAACCAGATAAACACTTTTATTAGTGAGGCAAAGGAAAAACTTGTGACGTCAGATAAGCAAACGAATACACTCTGTGACAGCTGTCAGCTCCAGATGCTGAGTGGAAGAGTGCATATGATGAACATCAGTGAGATACCTCTGGAGTGTAGTACAAGGCACAGCCAGTGCTGTGTCTGCTGCAGCATACACAACAGATGTTGCAGCACACACGGGACTTGTAACGAAGGACGTCACAGCCTCTGGGCACCTACGTCAACATAATTGAATTATATAACACGTTACCAACAGCAATAAACCAGTACACGCATCACTTTTACTTTTTGTAAATCCGGGGCTGCTTTGGCAACACTTGCAGTGTGTGGCAACACTTGCAGTATGTGGCAACACTTGCAGTGTGTGGCAACACTTGCAGTATGTGGCAACACTTGCAGTGTGTGGCAACACTTGCAGTATGTGGCAACACTTGCAGTATGTGGCAACACTTGCAGTATGTGGCAACACTTGCAGTGTGTGGCAACACTTGCAGTGTGTGGCAACACTTGCAGTGTGTGGCAACACTTGCAGTGTGTGGCAACACTTTCAGTGTGTGGCAACACTTGCAGTGTGTGGCAACACTTGCAGTGTCTGCAACACTTGCAAGTGTGCTACACTTGCAGTTGTGGCAACACTTGCAGTATGTCAACCAGTGTGTTGCAACACTTGCAGTGTGTGGCAACACTTGCAGTGTGGCAACACTTGCAGTGTGTGGCAACACTTGCAGTATGTGGCAACACTTGCAGTGTGTGGCAACACTTGCAGTGTGTGGCAACACTTGCAGTGTGTGGCAACACTTGCAGTGTGGCAACACTTGCAGTGTGTGGCAACACTTGCAGTGTGTGGCAACACTTGCACTGTGTGGCAACACTTGCAGTGTGTGGCAACACTTGCAGTGTGTGGCAATGCTGTTACAGATGAGTTATATTAGGCAAAGACTTGTGGCGAACCTGTTACTAGTTACGAGGGTTCTTTACCCTCGTAGCTCGGTCAACCAGGCTGTTCGTGCTACCGGCCTGCAGGCCCAGACAACGATCACAACCCAGTTGACAAGCACTTTCAGTGTCCTCTGGAAAAATTCACCTTTGTTCTAAGATTATTTCTGTTATGTGTTGGTAACTGCCTGAAGAGTCCTAGACAACAATGTTGGCGCAGTGTTCTCTAATTGAAGCCATGGTCCCCTGCTTTTTACTTTACTTTTGAAGCCCGGCTCTGGGCCAGGCCTGTTTGGCAGTGACCTGATCAACCAGGCTGTTATTGCTGGAGGCCCGCTGGCCCACATATCCATAACAGCCCAGTTGATCTGGCACTTGGTGGAGGTACACGTCCAATTTTCTCTTGAAAACTTCTACACTACTCTTCCTCAAATATCTCTAACTCAAGCAAGATGTTATGGCAGTGTGCACACTGCCATAACATCTCGTCCCCAGTGTGCACACTGCCATAACATCTCGTCCCCAGTGTGCACACTGCCATAACATCTCGTCCCCAGTGTGCACACTGCCAAACATTCGTCCAGGTGCAACTGCCAAATCGTCCCATGTCAATGATAACATCGTTTGTGACGAGTTCTTATTCTAGCAAGACAACTGTTGAATGAATGATGGTGAATGTTTATGTTTGGAGGGTTGAATGTGTAATATAGGCGGTTACGGTGATGTACATACATATATATCAGAGTTACTCTAGCAAGCATCTTAATGTTTAGATTCTTTCGTGTCCTGAGGGTTGCAAGTCGTAATAATCTAGCAAGTCGAGTAATACACCTAGCAAGTCAGAATACCCTAGCAAGTCTTATGTTAACCTACAGTGTCTCTGATGCAAGTCAGTAATACATCTAGCAAGTCAGTAATACATCTAGCAAGTCAGTAATACATGCACCTAGCAGCATAATACATCTGCAGCCAGTAATATATCTAAAAGCCAGTAATACATCTAGCAAGTCCATAATACATGCATCTAGCAGACCATTAATACATCTAGCAGGCCAGTAAACATCTACAGCAGAAGCCAGTAATACATCTAGCAAGTCAATATATTTAGCAAGCCAGTAATACATCTTGCAAGCCAGTAATACATACTAGCAGGCCAGTAATACATTTAGGCAGTAATGCCAGTAATACATCTAGAAGCCAGTAATACATCCAGACAGGCCAGTAATACATCTAGCAAGGCCAGTAATACATCATAAGCAGGCCAGTAAACATTGACACTAACAGGCCAGTAATACATCTAGCAAGCCAGTAATACATCTAGCAGGCAGTAATATTTAAAGCCAGTAATACATCTGAAGCAGTAATAATTAGCAGGCAGTAATACATCTAAAGGCAGTAATACATCTAGAAGGCAGTAGTATATCTAGCAGGCCAGTAATACATCTAACAGGCCAGTAATACATCTAGCAAGGCCAGTAATACATCTAGCAGGCCAGTAATACATCTAAGGCTTAACGCAGTAGATACATCTAATAGGCAAACATCTAAGGTAATATATCTAGCAAGCCAGTAATACATCTAGTAGGCCAGTAATACATCTAGCAAGCCAGTAATACATCTAACAAGCCAGTAATACATCTAATAGGTCAGTAATACATCTAACAAGCCAGTAATACATCTAGCAAGCCGTTAATACATCTAATAGGTCAGTAATACATCTAACAAGCCAGTAATAATCTAGCAAGCCAGTTTACAGTAATTTTACATAGAATTTCAAACAGTGACAATAACAATGATACATAATTGAAGTATGAATATTACGGTAGTCATGAACACTGTTACTTTCGATAATGAGAAGTTTATGACCATAGTAATAATATACGCCCATGGCTGACCTCTTTATCACGGTATAATAATCATCCACATGTTCATAAATATGTATATATGGTAATTAACCATAATGTACATATAAATTGTGATCATATTTGAAATAACCAGAAACAAAATGGATAATTTTGAAATGTTTATGACAATGTTTTGAATAACGTGTAGCAATGTAGTATGATATACTACATACATGCATATATATATATATATATATATATATATATATATATATATATATATATATATATATATATACAATGAATAAGGAGGCTTTAGGAAAGGTAGAGGATGTGTAGACAGTGTATACAGTGAAGCATATAAGTGAACAGTATTCAGATAAGGGTAAAGAGTTTTCGTTGGATTTATGGATGTGGAAAAGGCGTATAATAGGGTAGATAGGAGAGCAATGTGGCAGATGTTGCAAATGTATGAAATAGGAGGTAGGTTACTGAAAGCAGTTAAGAGTTCTTACGAGGATAGTGAGGTTCAGGTTAGAGTATGTAGGAGAGAGGGAGTTTAGACACTGATGTGTGATGTCACCATGGTTGTTCAATATATTTGTAGATTTGGTTGTAAGAGAAGTGAATGCTCGGGTGTTGGCAAGAAGTCTGGGATTTGAAGGTAAAGAATCTAACGCAAAATGAGAGTTGTCACAGTTGTTTTTTGCTGATGACACTGTGCTTTTGGGAGATTCTGAAGAGAAGTTGCAGAGGTTTGTGGACGAGTTTCGCAGGGTATGTAAAAAGAAGGAAAGTATAAGCGAACATAGGAAAAAGCAAGGTGATGAGAATAAAATATCTAGGTAATGGTAGATTTCATATCAGATTGGAGGGAGGGAGTATCGAGGAAGTGAATGTGTTCAGATATTTGGGAGTGGACTTATGGGTCTATGAAAAACGAGGTGAATCAGTATTGATGAGGAGAAAAGGGCGAGTGGTGAGCTGAGGATTTGGGAATGTATGAGAGTATAGTGGTACCAACACTCTTATAAGGGTGT
>WNWK01007062.1:95000-98239 GCA_009830355.1 Cherax destructor
GTACAGATCATAGTACAGCAGATCACAGTACAGTAGATCACAGCACATCAGATCACAGTACAGATCACAGTACAGCAGATCACAGCACAGCAGATCACAGCACAGCAGATCACAGTACAGCATATCACAGCACAGCAGATCACAGCACAGCAGATCACAGTATAGCAGATCACAGTACAGCAGATCACAGTACAGATCACAGCACAGCAGATCACAGCACAGCAGATCACAGCACAGCAGATCACAGTACAGATCACAGCACAGAAGATCACAGTACAGATCACAGCACAGCAGATCACAGTACAGATCACAGCACAGCGCAGATCACAGTACAGCAGATCACAGCACAGCGCAGATCACATTACAGATCACAGCACAGCAGATCACGGTACAGATCACAGCACAGTAGATCACAGCACAGTAGATCACAGCACAGCGCAGATCACAGTACAGATCACAGCACAGCAGATCACAGTACAGATCACAGCACAGCAGATCACAGCATAGCAGATCACAGTATAGCAGATCACAGCACAGCAGATCACAGTACAGCAGGTCACAATACAGCAAATCACAGTACAGCAGATCACAGCACAGCAGATCACAGTACAGCAGATCACAACACAGCAGATCACAGCACAACAGATCACAGTACAGATCACAGCACAGATCACAGTACAGACCACAGCACAGATCACAGTACAGCAGATCACAGCACAGCAGATCACAGTATAGATCACAGTACAGCAGATCACAGCACAGCAGATCACAGTATAGCAGATAACAGTACAACAGATCACAGCACAGCAGATCACAGTACAGCAGATCACAGTACAGCAGATCACAGCACAGCAGATCACAGTACAGCAGATCACTGCACAGCAGATCACAGTACAGCAGATCACAGCACAGCAGATCACAGCACAGCAGATCACAGTATAGCAGATAACAGTACAACAGATCACAGCACAGCAGATCACAGTACAGCAGATCACAGCACAGCAGATCACAGCCCAGCAGATCACAGCACAGCAGATCACAGCACAGCAGATCACAGCACAGCAGATCACAGCACAGCAGATCACAGTATAGCAGATAACAGTACAACAGATCACAGCACAGCAGATCACAGTACAGATCACAGTACAGCAGATCACAGTACAGCAGATCACAGTACAGCAGATCACAGCACAGCAGATCACAGCACAGCAGATCACAGCACAGCAGATCACAGCACAGCAGATCACAGTACAGCAGATCACAGTACAGCAGATCACAGCACAGCAGATCACAGCACAGCAGATCACAGCACAGCAGATCACAGCACAGCAGATCACAGTATAGCAGATAACAGTACAACAGATCACAGCACAGCAGATCACAGTACAGATCACAGTACAGCAGATCACAGCACAGCAGATCACAGCACAGCAGATCACAGTATAGCAGATAACAGTACAACAGATCACAGCACAGCAGATCACAGTACAGATCACAGTACAGCAGATCACAGTACAGCAGATCACAGTACAGCAGATCACAGCACAGCAGATCACAGCACAGCAGATCACAGCACAGATCACAGCACAGCAGATCACAGCACAGCAGATCACAGCACAGATCACAGCACAGCAGATCACAGCACAGCAGATCACAGCACAGCAGATCACAGTACGGAACACATCACAGCACATTTCTCCTCCAAGAAAACTTTCACTTTTCCTCATAACTTTTTATTCTATCTCAACTCTGGCAAAGTTTCACCTCAACGTCGTCTTGATGCCTTCTTCAAAATTCTTATTATCTATATTTCCTTCCACCTGCTGCGATCTTTGATCCTCCAGCCTTAAGATGTGATCCTCCAGCCTTGAGATGTGATCCTCCCAGCCTTGAGATGTGATCCTCCCAGCCTTGAGATGTGATCCTCCCAGCCTTGAGATGTGATCCTCCCAGCCTTGAGATGTGATCCTCCCAGCCTTGAGATGTGATCCTCCAGCCTTAAGATGTGATCCTCCAGCCTTGAGATGTGATCCTTCAGCCTTGAGATGTGATCCTCCCAGCCTTGAGATGTGATCCTCCAGCCTTAAGATGTGATCCTCCAGCCTTAAGATGTGATCCTCCAGCCTTAAGATGTGATCCTCCCAGCCTTGAGATGTGATCCTCCCAGCCTTGAGATGTGATCCTCCCAGCCTTAAGATGTGATCCTCCAGCCTTAAGATGTGATCCTCTAGCCTTAAGATGTGATCCTCCAGCCTTAAGATGTGATCCTCCAGCCTTAAGATGTGATCCTCCAGCCTTAAGATGTGATCCTTCAGCTTTAAGGCGTCATCCTCCAGGATTAAGATGTTATCCTTCAGCCTTATGATGTGATCCTCCAGCCTTAAGACGTCATCCTCGCAGCTGTATATCTACCCTCGCAGTTGCACATCTACCCTCGCAGCTGCACATCTATCCTCGCAGCTGCACATCTACCCCCTGCAGCTGCACATCTACCCTCGCAGCTGCACATCTATCCTCGCAGCTGCACATCTACCCCCTGCAGCTGCACATCTACCCTCGCAGCTGCACATCTATCCTGGTGAATGTCATTCTCCGCCGTCGTCAAATTAGGAGTTACTTTCCTGTTTGATTGAAGTCAAGCAGCTGTAAGTTTTCACAGTTATTAGAGCCATTCCAGGAAGCTGAGGATGGCCTCTCCGACTCTGGCCATAGAGCGCATGCACACACCAACTGTTCTAAGAATCTTGCCCTAGTTACCGTGCACCGGCCTTTAAAAGTTGAAGTAGATCACACGAGGCTTCGGGTTATAAGCGAAATAACAACGAAAAGTTGGTGGAACAAAAAAATGTCAGGCAACCACTTAAAAGTCCCACCTCAGAGATTAATAATAATAATAATAATAATAATAATAATAATAATAATAATAATAATAAAATCATCATACAAGAATATATAATAATTTGAAAGCCCACAGTAAGCATAGCATAAACACAATACACTTAACTCATGTCTCACAGAACATAAAACGATGGGCCCAGAAGCTGGTGCTTACCCACCAACGCAACGTTACCTACATAAAAGGTAACATCATTACACACACACACGCAACACTGCTGTACATGAACCCAATGGAAAAAATGTTCTGAAAATTTAAGCTGAGATCATAATTAAACCGTCAAATACTGCCCTCATAATATGTAAATTATTCTCTAAAGTTATTCATAGTTTCTGTAGGAACC
>WNWK01007063.1:0-7500 GCA_009830355.1 Cherax destructor
TTTCCTTCTCCTCCTGTTTCCTTCTGTCATGGGTGACCCTTCTGACTTCCTTAAGGCCGTAGATAAAGATGGACTTCTCCCTTTCCTCCTCCCACTGTGTCTCCCTTTGCCTCATCAGAGATGCATTAGCATCTTCCGGTTCTGTCATGGTTGTAGCCCCTGTGTTCCTCTGTGTGTCTGGCCTACTCATTTGCCCAAGTCCACTGCTGTATATTGTTGGGGCCTCTGCGTTTAGTGCACCTGCGGCTTTGACTACCCTCTCATGTGTTGTTACTGTGCCCTCATGCTTTGCTTCTGTGGAGCCCTTCTTGTCCCTGGTCGCTTTATCTATATCCCTCTCATGTGGTGTGTGTGTGTGTGTGTGTGTGTGTGTGTGTGTGTTGTTGTTATGTATGTGTGTGTGTGTGTGTGTGTGTGTGTGTGTGTGTGTGTGTGTGTGTGTGTGTGTCTATGTATGTGTGTGTGTGTGTGTGTGTGTGTGTGTGTGTGTGTGTGTGTGTGTGTGTGTGTGTCTATGTATGTGTGTGTGTGTGTGTGTGTGTGTGTGTGTGTGTGTGTGTGTGTGTGTGTGTGTGTGTGTTTTTAAACCTACATCAACATACTACAATTATAATAATTTCAGTAATTAATAAACATTGATTTTCTCATATTTGAGGAGAATAAGTAATTTAAACCTCGTAAACATACAACCAGTTGTATTACTGTCTTATATAAATATACAACAACCAGTTGTATTACTGTCTAATATAAATATACAACAACCAGTTGTATTACTGTCTAATATAAATATACAACAACCAGTTGTATTACTGTCTGTAAACACGTTTTTACTACTTTTCTGGTTTATCTTCGCTTTATTCTATATAATTTATTGGTTTATTGGGGTTTAAAGTCCGTTTGCTACACGACGGTCATTCAAGCTGTGTATGACATGGCCATGCACTCTGCTCCAGGCCCAGACTCATGGAACTCAGTGTTCATCAAGAACTGCAAGAAGCCCCTATCACGTGCTTTTAACATCCTATGGAGAGGGAGCATGGACACTGGGGTCGTCCCGCAGTTACTAAAAACAACAGACATAGCCCCACTCCACAAAGGCGGCAGTAAAGCAATAGCAAAGAACTACAGACCAATAGCGCTAACGTCCAATATCATAAAAATCTTGAAAGGATTCTAAGAAGCAAGATCGCCACTCATCTAGATAACCATCAATTGCACAACCCAGGGCAGCACGGGTTTAGAGCAGGTCGCTCCTGTCTGTCCCAACTACTGGACCACTACGACAAGATCCTGGATGCTCTAGAAGACAAACAGAATGCAGATGTTATATAAATGACTTTGCAAAAGCCTTTGATAAGTGTGACCATGGTGTAATAGCACACAAAATGCGTGATAAAGGAATAACAGGAAAAGTTGGTAGATGGATCTATAATTTCCTAACAAGTAGAACACAAAGAGTAGTAGTCAACAGAGTAAAGTCTGAGGCGGCTACGGTGAAAAGCTCTGTTCCACAAGGCACAGTACTCGCTCCCATCCTGTTCCTCATCCTCATATCAGACATTGACAGGGATATCAGCCACAGTGCCGTGTCTTCCTTTGCAGATGACACCCGAATCTGCATGACAGTGTCCACCATTGAAGACACTGCAAGACTCCAAGCAGACATAAACCAAATCTTTAAATGGGCTGCAGAAAACAATATGAAGTTCAATGATGAGAAATTTCAATTACTCCAATATGGAAAACGTGAGGAAATTAAAACTACATCGGATTATAAAACAAATTCCAACCACACAATAGAGCGAAAAACTAATGTGAAGGACCTGAGAGTGATCATGCTAGAGGATCTCACCTTCAAAGACCATAACATTGTATCAATCGCATCTGCTAGAAAAATGACACGATGGATAATGAGAACCTTCAAAACTAGGGATGCCAAGCCCATGATGACACTCTTCAGGTCGCTTGTTCTATCTAAGTTGGAATATTGCTGCACACTAACTGCACCTTTCAAGGCAGGTGAAATTACTGAACTAGAAAATGTGCAGAGAACCTTCACGGCACACATAACTGCAATAAACCACCTCAATTACTGGGAACGCTTGAAGTTCCTAAACCTGTACTCTCTAGAATGCAGGCGGGAGAGATACATTATTATATACACATGGAAAATCCTAGAGGGATTAGTACCAAACTTGCACACGAAAATCACTCCCTATGAAAGCAAATGAATCGGCAGACGATGCAACATCCCCCCCAATGAAAAGCAGGGGTGCCACTAGCACGTTAAGAGACAACACAATAAGTGTCAGGGGCCCAAGACTGTTCAACTACCTCCCAGCATACATAAGGGGGATTACCAATAGACCCCTGCCTGTCTTAAAGAAAACGCTGGACAAGCTCCTAAAATTAGTACCTGACCAGCCGGGCTGTGGTTCGTACGTCGGGTTACGTTCGGCCAACAGTAACAGCCTGGTTGATCCACCAAGAGGCCTGGTCATATACGAGGCCGCGGGGGCGTTAACTCCCGAAACCCTCTGCAGGTATACTCCAGGTATAACCTGCACAGGAGCAGTCGAAGAAAACTTTAATACCTGGAGAGGGTGTCGGGGGTCAGAGCCCCTGCTGCCCGGTCTGTAACCAGTGATTTAGGCTTCAGATTTTTATAAATCCTGAGAATTATACAATTATCATTGTATGTAGTAGGTATAATGTTTGTCAGGAAACAGGGCAAACGTTTCCTGACAGCTGGAACTTTTGGTCATCTGACCGAGGCCTTCCACCGGCTTACCCCTCCACCCTTTTTTAAAATCATGGTTATGATTATGACGAATAGATATATGTAATATATCCCTATGCATAATTTATCACCAATGTTTATTACAAATGTGTAATATGTAGAGCAATTATTATTATTATTATTATTATTATTATTGTGTCAATATTAAGTAACATCATCAGCTGATGGTGTCAGCACACTGCTCATGGGTTAAATTCTCTTTTATAAAATAGTATTTTTGGTCTTGGGTACGATTCTTGGTATTTTTATTTTCACATTTTAATTCTATTTCTAATTATAAATGTGTCTGAAACTGCTGTTGTTGTTGATTCGCCGGTACTCTCCCGTGTCTTGTCCAGATGGTGACCCGGCCTTGGCTACCTGTAGTGGGAGCGTCTTGAGACCTATGTTTGCCATGGGAGGAGGTACAAGTACCCCCTCATCGTTGAGACCAACTGTCCCTAAGCCTAGCTACGTTCCCCGCCCTCACGGGGCTCGTAGGGAGAAGCTAGGCCTCACGGGTCTGCCATCTTACCCCGCCCCAGGGGGGCTAATGGGAATGGCAGTCTTGTGAGCTGCAGGTGGTAGCAGCTCTGGCTTGCCCCATGCCCTACCCTAGAAGGGCTGGGCATGGTGTCTTCCGCTGTCGTATGAAACTGTCAAATGCAATTCTTAATTTGATTAGGCTTTGTTTTTTAGTTCAGTTGCGGGATTACTATGGAAGTGAGACACGAAATACTAGAATTTAGAAAGATTTTTTTTAAGACAGTAGTAAGTGTATTCAGGTATACATAAATACAGTTACATAAATTATTATACATAGCAGCATATGTGTAGATTACCTGAGATAACCCAAAAAAGATGACAAAGTAACTTACGAGGACACCATGCCCAGCCCTTCTAGGGCAGGGTAGGTGCCTGAGCCAGAGCTGCTACCACCTGCAGCTCACAAGACTGCCATTCCCCTTAGCTTCCCTGGGGCGGGTAAGATGGCAGACCAGAGAGGCCTAGCTTCTCCCTACGAGCCCCGTGAAGGCGGGGAACGTGGCTAGGCTTAGGGACAGTTGGTCCCAACGATGAGGGGGTACTTGTACCTCCTCCCATGGCAGACAGGTCTTAGACACTCCCAAGACTCCCGAGCCGCGAGAGTACCGGCGAATCAACAACAACAACAACAACAGAGTAAGTAAGTAAGTTTATTCAGGTATACACAAATACATTTACATACATTATCATACATAGCAGCATATGTGTAGAGAACCCAGGATAACCCAAAAAAGTCAGAGTGACTTATTTCCATTGGGGTCCTTATTTCCAGTGTATGAATATATTCATGGGAACACGTGAATTCTTTGGGGATAATGCAGCTCCTGGGACAGGGGAGGTAATCAGCTTACAAGGGATGGGAGGGAAACTCCTGTTCCTGGGAACGAGAGCACTAGATTGATAGCGCACTCAGCTCATACATTGAGGTCCGTGGTTCGATCCCCGGTACGGGTGGAAACATTAGGACGTGTTTCCTTAAGACATCTGCTGTCCATGTTCACCTAGCAGTAAAATAGGTACCCGGGTGTTAGTTGACTGGTGTGGGTCGCATCCTGGGATAAAATTGCGGGAAATGCTCAGCATAACAAGGGGCTTTCTATATAGTAGTATGTCATTGATGTCAGCTATGGTCTGTATACCTTGTACATGTACTTGTAGAAATAATAATAATAATAATAATTAATTATTATTATTATTATTATTATTATTATTATTATTATTATTAGGATAAACCAAAAAAATTAGTGACTTATTTCAATTGTATTAATATATTGAGTGGGACGCGTGAAGCCCGTGGGAGATAATGCAGCTCCTGGGACAGGGAAGATAATCAGCTTACAGCCAAGGGAGGGAGGGAAACTCTAGTTCCTGGGAACGAGAGCACTAGCAACATCATCTTGAAGAAGGAGGGAGGAGGGGTGGGGGGAGACGAGAAGATGGTATAGTCTGTCTTGGGGCATCTGGAGTTACCGTTTTCTATGAGTGCGGAGACTCTCCTGGGAGTAATATTTCTTGAAGGTTGCCACATACTACCACCAACCATCCCACTATTTGTACTCTTGTGTACATTACTTTCTCTTTACACCCATGTTTTATATCGATATGGATTGTACCTTTTTGGGGAGGAAAAATGTAATCTTGAAAGCGCTCCTGTAAGAGTCGTATTTTAGATGTGACATTTTGAATTGATTCCCGGTATGTAATAAAAATAGGTTTATTGACAACCCTAAGCACTGCATTTCCACAATGTATCGTTCAAACTTTTAAGGACTTTGAGGTTTTCATTGTATACCCAGTTGTTTTTATTAATGTATTGAATTCTACGTCTGTATGTATAGAACAATTTAGAAAGACCGTTTAAAAGTTGCTTGGCCATATTTTATAATTGTGAACATACAGTGTTGTCCATTACAACACGAATGATGAATTATGAACATTACTGCAGCGTAGGGAAATGTGTGGGTAGTGAATGCAGTGATAAATGGATATCCTAATGCTTCTCGTTTTATGCGAGTTAAGGGGATTTTTTATTGAAATATTGTTGTATTATGTGAAATGCTGACGTTTGTTCCACTACAAGTTGCTCATGTTGGTGAAATTACCTGGAGATAAATGAAATATTGACAACAAGCGCCACATACGGCTGCTCTGGCTTCTCTTAAATCATAAGTCGGCTAAGCTATGCCCCTTAAACCATAACACTATTCTCTTTCAAATTAGAAAATTCCTTAGAAGCAAATGATAGTTGTTGTTATTGTAGTTGTTGTTAATGTTATTGCATAACACAGCTTTAAGACAAGCTACGTATTCCAACTTGTTTGCAACACCAACCTTCTAGTCAATCAATGTCTAGTAAATTCTTGAATTATGAGTTACGTAGCGGTATTGACATAACTATTGTCCCGCCAGTAAATAAAACTAACGTAGGTTGCTCTCTCTATTCATACGCAGAATAACTGTTATCACTCGTAGTTCTAGTATATTTTATGGCCTGCGAGAGTTATGCGTTATATTTTACCCTTATCTGCAATGGAAGGGTCTTATCTGTACCTAAAAATTGCAATGAATTTTCGAGCAAATGAAACGTTGGCTGCTGCTGGTTTGTGATGATAGGTTAAATCTGCCAGGTGAACCACTAATGTAAGCTTGTAAGAGGGATGTAGTGAGTGCAGATAGTGCATATATGTGTAGTATTGTGTGTAAAATGGTTTGCATTGAGGATTAATGAGGTTATTTAGTAGTGTTGGTGAGTCGCCTGGCAGCGGCGTGGGTGGCGGCGGCGCCGCTAGATGGCAGCACCATCTGCGCAACACAAGTCCGCGCGCGTTTTTTGTCTGAGAGTTTTTTATGAGTTCGTCCCACTCGCTGGGTTTTTTCACTAGTCTTTACAGTGGGTCTCGACGAGCGGCGCAGTGAACATGAGCGTCAGTCCGCGGGGTGTACAGGAGGTGATCACAGGTGCACAGGAGTGGTGTATATGAGGGTTAACACACACGCACACACACTCTGGCCGTGGCGGCTGCCACTACACCAGCAGCAGGGTGTGCCAGCAGGCTAGGCACTCAGCAGCAGGCAGGCACCCATCAAGACAGCAAGGACAGTCTGGTACAATAGCCTCGTGTCAGCGGAGGGGGCAGCCTAGCGGTGGAAAGCAAGAGGGACAATTGTCTTCCTTCAAGCAATCCTACTACACCACCTCAGTTATCTTCATTAGGTGCCTCTCCATCACACTGCCCAGTGCCACACTGCCCCTGGTGTAGCAGTACTAGTGTGTGGAAGGCTTGCCCGGGCAATGGTGGCAGCTGCCTGAAAGTCAGCACAGTGCAAGAGCCTCGCCCACTGCAGGAAACTAGTGATGTGGTCACGTAGGGCCACGCTGAGGAAACTGACCTAGTTACAGGTCACATCGGGTCAAGTTAGTGTGTCACAGGTCACACTGAACCACTTGGACTGATGCGGTAGTCTACAAGTGAAACGCGAACTTTATATCTACGAAAATATAAACATTAACCTTCCACCGAGGAAAAATATAAACTATTTACCTCACAAAAGGAGAATATAAACTATAAAATCGGAGGAAATTCTAGTGATTATGTTCGGTCAGTCGGAAGGAAAAAAATGGTTTAGGGAAATGTGCGTTATCGGTGTGGTCGCTTCGTTGAGTCCCATTGTAAAACGTGGCGATAATCTTAGTGTATCAGCGATAGTCGTTCCGGTGTAGCATTGCTTTTACTAATTATTTGTAATTACCAAGTGTATTCCGCAACTGTGTGAGTGTTTATCCCAGGAGAGAGAGCCCGGTTATAGGATTAAACTCTAAAAAAACGTGGATTTTATGAGGTCGAAGCCTCGTTGTAACACCCAGCCAAAATCTCACCAGAAATGGAAGCTCCTTGTACAATATTCTGAGAGTTTATTGGTCATGCCAGGTGCTTTATAACTCCTTTGGGTATAGCGCTTCCCTGTGAATATACACTTCACTAGTCATGCTAAAGCTCCTGGACTGCAGTGAGGGCAGGAGAGTGAACTTGGTCTAAAATCATGAGTGTAGGATAGAAGCGACTACTGAGAGAAACATTAGCCTTGGCAATAACACGCTAACAGGTCATGCTAAAGCTCTTGGACTCGCAATCGCAATGAAGGCAGGAGAGTGAACTTTCTCTGACATGATGAGT
>WNWK01007063.1:12500-30000 GCA_009830355.1 Cherax destructor
TGGTGGTGGAGGCGGTGAAGGAGGTACTGGAAGGGTGGTGGGGATTGTAGGGGTTGAGTGGTGCTAGTGGGTGGGTGGAGGGAGGGGTTGGTGGTGGTAGGGGTAGGTTTCGGAGTTAAGAAAGATATAGGAGGGGTCGCGGAGAAGAGGACGGGGTGGGGGGGTAACTTTCTTGAAGGCGGTGGCACCATTCACAACACTCACTACTGCTGTATCTTATGGGTTGCTGTTGATCTTCTCATGTATCCTGTGTCACGATCTCTTTGTAGCCACCAGTCAGGCAGTCAGACAGTCAGTCAGTCTCCCTCATGAAATATCCTAGCACTAGCTATAACTATTTTATAGATATAAATCAAGATGTACTCCTGTTAACTCTTTTTGGCATCGTTCCTAGACCTTTTGTGTCCATATTCTCTTGCAACACCGTCCACAGGATAGATATGGTGTGCGCAATAAACTAGCCACTACCATCCACAGGATGGATATGAGGTACACAGTAAACTAGCCACTACCATCCACAGGATGGATATGAGGTACACAGTAAACTAGCCACTTCGCAGGATTGAATTCCCCTACAATGTAATGGTGCTGGAATATTGACTCCTAGCTCCATGATAGACTACAATTATCACCACTATCAAAACCATGCTAGGATACAACCATCACCACCATGTTAGGATACAACCATCACCACCATGCTAGGATACAACCATCACCACCATGCTAGGATACAACCATCACCACCATGTTAGGATACAACCATCACCACCATGCTAGGATACAACCATCACCACCATGCTAGGATACAACCATCACCACCATGCTAGGATGCAACCATCACCACCATGCTAGGATACAACCATCACCACCATGCTAGGATGCAACCATCACCACCATGCTAGGATGCAACCATCACCACCATGCTAGGATACAACCATCACCACCATGCTAGGATGCAACCATCACCACCATGCTAGGATACAACCATCACCACCATGCTAGGATGCAACCATCACCACCATGCTAGGATGCAACCATCACCACCATGCTAGGATACAACCATCACCACCATGCTAGGATGCAACCATCACCACCATGCTAGGATACAACCATCACCACCATGCTAGGATACAACCATCACCACCATGCTAGGATGCAACCATCACCACCATGCTAGGATGCAACCATCACCACCATGCTAGGATACAACCATCACCACCATGCTAGGATGCAACCATCACCACCATGCTAGGATACAACCATCACCACCATGCTAGGATACAACCATTACCACCATGCTAGGATGCAACCATCACCACCATGCTAGGATACAACCATCACCACCATGCTAGGATGCAACCATCACCACCATGCTAGGATACAACCATCACCACCATGCTAGGATACAACCATCACCACCATGCTAGGATACAACCATCACCACCATGCTAGGATACAACCATCACCACCATGCTAGGATACAACCATCACCACCATGCTAGGATACAACCATCACCACCATGCTAGGATACAACCATCACCACCATGCTAGGATACAACCATCACCACCATGCTAGGATACAACCATTACCACCATGCTAGGATGCAACCATCACCACCATGCTAGGATACAACCATCACCACCATGCTAGGATACAACCATCACCACCATGCTAGGATACAACCATCACCACCATGCTAGGATACAACCATCACCACCATGCTAGGATACAACCATCACCATCATGCTAGGATACAACCATCACCATCATGCTAGGATACAACCATCACCATCATGCTAGGATACAACCATCACCACCATGCTAGGATACAACCATCACCATCATGCTAGGATACAACCATCACCACCATGCTAGGATACAACCATCACCATCATGCTAGGATACAACCATCACCATCATGCTAGGATACAACCATCACCACCATGCTAGGATACAACCATCACCACCATGCTAGGATGCAACCATCACCATCATGCTAGGATACAACCATCACCATCATGCTAGGATACAACCATCACCACCATGCTAGGATACAACCATCACCACCATGCTAGGATACAACCATCACCACCATGCTAGGATACAACCATCACCACCATGCTAGGATACAACCATCACCATCATGCTAGGATACAACCATCACCATCATGCTAGGATACAACCATCACCACCATGCTAGGATACAACCATCACCACCATGCTAGGATACAACTATCACCATCATGCTAGGATACAACCATCACCATCATGCTAGGATACAACCATCACCATCATTCTAGGATACAACCATCACCACCATGCTAGGATACAACCATCACCATCATGCTAGGATACAACCATCACCACCATGCTAGGATACAACCATCACCATCATGCTGGGATACAACCATCACCATCATGCTAGGATACAACCATCACCACCATGCTAGGATACAACCATCACCACCATGCTAGGATACAACCATCACCACCATGCTAGGATACAACCATCACCACCATGCTAGGATACAACCATCACCATCATGCTAGGATACAACCATCACCATCATGCTAGGATACAACCATCACCATCATGCTAGGATACAACCATCACTACCATGCTAGGATACAACCATCACCATCATGCTAGACTACAACCATCACCATCATGCTAGGATACAACCATCACCATCATGCTAGGATACAACCATCACCATCATGCTAGGATACAACCATCACCATCATGCTAGGATACAACCATCACCACCATGCTAGGATACAACCATCACCATCATGCTAGACTACAACCATCACCATCATGCTAGGATACAACCATCACCATCATGCTAGGATACAACCATCACCATCATGCTAGGATACAACCATCACCATCATGCTAGGATACAACCATCACCACCATGCTAGGATACAACCATCACCATCATGCTAGGATACAACCATCACCATCATGCTAGGATACAACCATCACCACCATGCTAGGATACAACCATCACCACCATGCTAGGATACAACCATCACCATCATGCTAGACTACAACCACCCTATACAAATTATCCACACGTTGCAATGTTAATTTCCTCACGAGGTAACCAGCGTCACTTATACTTTCCAATAAACTTATAAATGTTACTTTTTCCTGTTTAACCTTACCTTATATTACGCTGGGCTGGTTAAGTTAACTCTACCTTAGATAAGATCATTTAAAACCTGAATCTAATCACAAATACTGTGTGTATTTGTGGTTAAAATATGTATGTATGAATATATGTCGTGCCAAATACGTTAAACTTACTATTTTGGCTTAAATAGCAACGCTCTTCTTGCCGAATAAGGCAAGCGAAAATTTGTGTATGCAATAATTTCGCAAAAATAATTCTGAACCTAACAAAAAAAAATATTTCATTGTGTTTGTTTATTATTAAATTATTGTAAACTTATATAAAATACATTTAGTTGGATTAGGCTAAATTAAATTGCGCTTGTTATAATAAGGTCAGGTAAGTTTTCTAAGGTTCTTTTGGTACAAAATTATTAATTTTTACATTAACGTAAATGAAAAATATATATCTTTAAACGTATAAGAGAAAATTTTCTTGCTAATTGACTAGTTTTACCTATTCAGCACGATATATATATATATATATATATATATATATATATATATATATATATATATATATATATATATATATATATACACATTAGTGAAAATGTGTATTTATGACTCAATTTAGGTATCCCTGTGTCATGCAGCGCTGAATGATCCAGCGTAGGTATCCCTGTGTCATGCAGCGCTGAATGATCCAGCGTAGGTATCCCTGTGTCATGCAGCGCTGAATGATCCAGCGTAGGTATCCCTGTGTCATGCAGCGCTGAATGATTCAGTGTAAGTATTCCTGTGACATGCGGCGCTGAATGAGTCAAAGTAGGTATCCCTGTGTCATGCAGCGCTGAATGAGTCAAAGTAGGTATCCCTGTGTCATGCAGCGCTGAATGATTCAACGTAGGTATTCCTGTGTCATGCAGCGCTGAACGATCCACAGTTTGTCACCTCAGCATAGGTATCCCTGTGTCAAGGAGAACTGAACGATCCACAGTTTGTCACCTCAGCATAGGTATCCCTTTGTTAGGTTATCCCTCTTCGTGTATATGTTGAACAAATGCACCACCCACTTCACAGTTGTATCCCAATCTATTTTTAACAGTTCTGTCCTATTCCCATTTATCCCACTTGCTCTATTTCCTGTCATTCTACCCACTGCCTCACGTATCTGGCTCTCCCCTCACCCCTAAAAGATGTTATACCTCCCTGCCCAAAATATTTCCTCTACCCTCCCAGTACCTCCTGGGTTAATATTAACTGCTAAATCTTTATGTACCCTAAACTTTCTGATCTAATTAATCTCCCTAAAACTTGATCTTAGTCTCAGCAGAATCTTTTAATAATAATAACAACAACAATAATAATAATAATAATAATAATAATAATAATAACAGCAACAGTAATAATAATAATAATTCTAAATATATTTGGCATAATTTTATTCTCCCACTGACCACTTTCTGCACACTTAGAAATATTATCTTCCACTGACCACTTTCTGCACACTTATAAATATTATCTTCCACTGACCACTTTCTGCACACTTAGAAATATTATCTTCCACTGACCACTTTCTGCCCACTTAGAAATATTATCTTCCACTGACCACTTTCTGCACACTTAGAAATATTATCTTCCACTGACCACTTTCTGCACACTTAGAAATATTATCTTCCACTGACCACTTTCTGCACACTTAAAAATATTATTGGAACAAGTGTAGAAGGCATCATTTAAAGTGTATAGCTACCTCCAGCAGGTGTCAGATCAACCAGGCTGTGATGATTATGTTGGCCAGAGGGACTCCAACACCAACAACAGCCTGGTTGACCAGGCTGTCAAGTAGGCAGCGTGACTGAAAACTAGGCTGAGAGAATAGAAAATAAACCTGGAAACCCATCATAGGTAAAGACGAGGTTTAATTAGGTTCTTAAAAAAAATAAAGACAGCAGGAGTGAACCGACGGCGGGTCGTTAACCACCAGGCCAGTGCGTTAACCACCAGCCTAGTGCGTTAACCACCAGCCTAGTGCATTAACTACCAGCCTAGTGCGTTAACCACCAGCCTAGTGCGTTAACCACCAGCCCAGTGCGTTAACCACCAGCCTAGTGCGTTAACCACCAGCCTAGTGCATTAACCATCAGCCTAGTGCGTTAACCACCAGCCTAGTGCATTAACCACCAGCCTAGTGCGTTAACCACCAGCCTAGTGTATTAACCACCAGCCTAGTGTATTAACCACCAGCCTAGTGCGTTAACCACCAGCCTAGTGTATTAACCACCAGCCCAGTGCGTTAACCACCAGCCTAGTGCATTAACCACCAGCCTAGTGCATTAACCACCAGCCCAGTGCGTTAACCACCAGCCTAGTGCGTTAACCACTAGGCCAGTGCGTTAACCACCAGCCTAGTGCGTTAACCACCAGCCTAGTGCATTAACCACCAGCCCAGTGCGTTAACCACCAGCCTAGTGCGTTAACCACCAGCCTAGTGCGTTAACCACCAGCCTAGTGCATTAACCACCAGCCCAGTGCGTTAACCACCAGCCTAGTGCGTTAACCACCAGCCTAGTGCGTTAACCACCAGCCTAGTGCATTAACCACCAGCCTAGTGCATTAACCACCAGCCCAGTGCGTTAACCACCAGCCTAGTGCGTTAACCACCAGGCCAGTGCGTTAACCACCAGCCTAGTGCGTTAACCACCAGCCTAGTGCATTAACCACCAGCCCAGTGCGTTAACCACCAGCCTAGTGCGTTAACCACCAGCCTAGTGCGTTAACCACCAGCCTAGTGCATTAACCACCAGCCCAGTGCGTTAACCACCAGCCTAGTGCATTAACCACCAGCCTAGTGCGTTAACCACCAGCCAAGTGCGTTAACCACCAGCCTAGTGCGTTAACCACCAGCCTAGTGCGTTAACCACCAGGCCAGTGCGTTAACCACCAGGCCAGTGCGTTAACCACAAGCCTAGTGCATTAACCACCAGCTTAGTGCGTTAACCACCAGCCTAGTGCGTTAACCACCAGGCCAGTGCGTTAACCACCAGCCTATGCGACCACAGCAGTGCGTTAACCACCAGCCAGTGCGTTAACCACCAGCCTAGTGCGTTAACCACCAGCCTAGTGCGTTAACCACCAGCAGTCGTAACCACCAGCCCAGTGCGTTAACCACCAGCCTAGTGCGTTAACCACCAGCCTAGTGCGTTAACCACCAGGCCAGTGCGTTAACCACCAGGCTAGTGCGTTAACCACCAGCCAGTGCGTTAACCACCAGCCAGTGCGTTAACCACCAGCCAGTGCGTTAACCACCAGGCCAGTGCGTTAACCACCAGCCAGTGCGTTAACCACCAGCCTAGTGCGTTAACCACCAGCTAGTGCGTTAACCACCAGCCTGAGTGCGTTAACCACCAGCCTAGTGCATTAACCACCAGCCGTGCGTTAACCACAGCCAGTGCGATTAACCACCAGCCAGTGCGTTAACCACCAGGCCAGTTAACCAAGCAGTGCTTAACCACGCAGAGCCAGGAACAGGCAGTGCGTTAACACAGCCAGCGGCCAGTGCGTTACACCAGCATGCTAACTACCAGCTAGTCGTTAACCACCAGCCTAGTGTCAGTGCGTTAACCACCAGCCTAGTGCGTTAACCACCAGCCTAGTGCTTAACCACCAGGCCAGTGCGTTAACCACCAGCCTAGTGCGTTAACCACCAGGCCAGTGCGTTAACCACCAGACAAGTGCGTTAATCACCAGCCTAGTGCGTTAACCACCAGGCCAGTGCGTTAACCACCAGGCCAGTGCGTTAACCACCAGTCCAGTGCGTTAACCACCAGGCCAGTGCGTTAACCACCAGCCTAGTGCATTAACCACCAGCCTAGTGCGTTAACCACCAGGCCAGTGCGTTAACCACCAGGCCAGTGCGTTAACCACCAGGCCAGTGCGTTAACCACCAGGCCAGTGCGTTAACCACCAGGCCAGTGCGTTAATCACCAGGCCAGTGCGTTAACCACCAGGCCAGTGCGTTAACCACCAGGCCAGCGGGTCGGGAGGTTTACGTTTCACTCGCCATAGGTTGATAGAAAGATGAGTTAGGAATCTTTATTCTGAAACATTTCGCCCACACAGCCGGATTGATCAGTCAGAAACAGAGGAGGCAGAGATGTAGAGGCAACAGAAGCGGCAGAGATGTAGAGGCAACAGAAGCGGCAGAGATGTAGAGACAACAGAAACGGCAGAGATGTAGTGACAACAGAAACGGCAGAGATGTAGTGACAACAGAAGCGGCAGAGATGTAGTGACAACAGAAACGGCAGAGATATAGTGACAACAGAAACGGCAGAGATGTAGTGACAACAGAAACGGCAGAGATGTAGTGACAACAGAAACGGCAGAGATGTAGTGACAACAGAAGCGGCAGAGATGTAGAGGCAACAGAAGCGGCAGAGATGTAGAGACAACAGAAACGGCAGAGATGTAGTGACAACAGAAGCGGCAGAGATGTAGAGACAACAGAGATGTAGAGACAACAGAAGCGGCAGAGATGTAGAGACAACAGAAGCGGCAGAGATGTAGAGACAACAGAAGCGGCAGAGATGTAGAGACAACAGAAGCGGCAGAGATGTAGAGACAACAGAAGCGGCAGAGATATAGAGACAACAGAGATGTAGAGACAACAGAAGCAGCAGAATGTAGAGACAACAGAGATGTAGAGACAACAGAAGCGGCAGATATGTAGAGACAACAGAGATGTAGATACAACAGAAACGGCAGAGATGTAGAGACAACAGAAGCGGCAGAGATGTAGAGAAAACAGAAGCGGCAGAGATGTAGAGACAACAGAAACGGCAGAGATGTAGTGACAACAGAAGCGGCAGAGATGTAGAGGCAACAGAAGAGGCAGAGATGTAGAGACAACAGAAGCGGCAGAGATGTAGAGACAACAGAAGCGGCAGAGATGTAGAGACAACAGAAGCGGCAGAGATGTAGAGACAACAGAAACGGCAGAGATGTAGTGACAACAGAAGCGGCAGAGATGTAGAGACAACAGAGATGTAGAGACAACAGAAGCGCAGAGATGTAGAGACAACAGAAGCGGCAGAGATATAGAGACAACAGAGATGTAGAGACAACAGAAGCGGCAGATATGTAGAGACAACAGAGATGTAGAGACAACAGAAGCGGCAGATATGTAGAGACAACAGAGATGTAGAGACAACAGAGATGTAGATACAACAGAGATGTAGAGACAACAGAAGCGGCAGAGATGTAGAGACAACAGAAACGGCAGAGATGTAGAGACAACAGAAGCGGCAGAGATGTAGAGACAACAGAAGCGGCAGAGATGTAGAGACAACAGAAACGGCAGAGATGTAGTGACAACAGAAGCGGCAGAGATGTAGAGACAACAGAAGCGGCAGAGATGTAGAGACAACAGAAGCGGCAGAGATGTAGAGACAACAGAAACGGCAGAGATGTAGAGACAACAGAAACGGCAGAGATGTAGAGACAACAGAAGCTGCAGAGATGTAGAGACAACAGAAGCGGCAGAGATGTAGAGACAACAGAAGCGGCAGAGATGTAGAGACAACAGAAGTGGCAGAGATGTAGAGACAACAGAGATGTAGAGACAACAGAAGCGGCAGAGATGTAGAGACAACAGAAGCGGCAGATATGTAGAGACAACAGAAGCGGCAGAGATGTAGAGACAACAGAAACGGCAGAGATGTAGAGACAACAGAAACGGCAGAGATGTAGTGACAACAGAAGCGGCAGAGATGTAGAGACAACAGAAGCGGCAGAGATGTAGAGACAACAGAAGCGGCAGAGATGTAGTGAGACAACAGAAGGGGCAGAGATGTAGTGAGACAACAGAAGCAGAGATGAGAGACAATAACGCAGAATAGAGACAACAGAAGCGGCAGAGATGTAGTGAGACAACAGAAGGGCAGAGATGTAGAGACAACAGAACGCAGAGATGTAGAGACAACAGAAGCGGCAGAGATGTAGAACAACAAACGGCGAGAAGAGACAACAGAAGCAGAGATGTAGAGACAACAGAAGCGGCAGAGATGTAGAGACAACAGAAGCGGCAGAGATGTAGTGAGACAACAGAAGCGGCAGAGATGTAGAGACAACAGAAGCGGCAGAGATGTAGAGACAACAGAAGCGGCAGAGATGTAGAGACAACAGAAGCGGCAGAGATGTAGAGACAACAGAAGCGGCAGAGATGTAGAGACAACAGAAGCGGCAGAGATGTAGAGACAACAGAACGGCAGAGATGTAGAGACAACAGAAGCGGCAGAGATGTAGAGACAACAGAAGCGGCAGAGATGTAGAGACAACAGAAGCGGCAGATGTAGAGACAACAGAAGCGCAGAGATGTGAGACAACAGAAGCAGCAGAGATGTAGAGACAACGAGTGTAGAGACAACAGAAGCGGCAGAGATGTAGAGACAACAGAAACGGCAGAGATGTAGAGACAACAGAAAGCGGCAGAGATGTAGAGACAACAGAACGGCAGAATGTATGAGACAACAAAGCGCAGAGATGTAGTGAGACAACAGAACGGCAGAGAGTAAACAACAGAAACGCGAGCTTATGAGCAACAATGAAGCGCCATTAGACAGATCCAGGTCAATCCACGGTTAGGAGACAACAGGCATCAAACTGACTAGCACAAAACGGCAGACCTAACTCACACCACACCACGAATTACACAGACCAGAGTATGTATAGACAACACGCAATTGTAAACAACATAAAGGAAATTAGAGCTACTATGACTGATACTCAGAGGAGGTTGTCCACTCATCCACAAACTCTAATTAACCAAACCAAGATAGCTCTTCCTATATCTTCTGTATCTGAATGTTTTCCAACTAAACCATTGCTGGGAGTCCTGTCTTGTCTAGATATTTTTAGCACGCTATTTACATCCCCTTTATTTATTCCTGTTTTCCATTTATACACCTCAGTCATATCTACCCAAATTCTACGCCTTTCTAGAGAGTGCAGATTCAGGGCCCTCAGTCTATCCTCATAGGGAAGATTTCTGATACATGGGATCAACTTTGTCATCCTCCTTTGTATGTTTTCCAGAGCATTTTTATCCATTCTGTAATACAGTGACCAAAACTGTGCAGCATAATCTAAATGAGGCCTAACCAAGGATATATAGAGTTGAAAAACAACCTGAGGACTTATATTATTTATGCTTCTTGATATGAAGCCAAGGATTCTGTTAGCTTTATTGCGAACACTTATGCACTGTTGTCTTGGTTTTAGATTACTGCTAATCAGAACTCCCAAATCATTTTCGCAATCGGTAATATTAAGATCTACATTATTTAGTTTATATGTGGCATGGTTATTGTCCAATGTTTAGAACTTTGCATTTGTCTATATTAAACTGCATCTACCACTTCTCCGACCACTGCATCAGTCTATTCAAATCTTCATGGAGTGCTCTAATGTCCTCGTCAGAATGAATTGGACAGCCTATTTTGGTGTCATCGGCAAACTTGCTTATGTCGCTATTTATTCCCTCATCTATGTCGTTTATGTAAATTGTGAACAACAAGGGGCCCAGCACTGACCCCAGTGGAACACCGCTCGTGATGCTTACCCTCTCAGATTTCTCCCCATTTATGCAAACTCTCTGTTGCCTATCTGCCAACCACGCCTTTATCCAGGAAAAAAAATTCTCCTATTCCGTGTGCCTTAATTTTCCTCAATAGTCTCTGATGTGGAACTATCAAAAGCCTTACTGAAGTCCATATACACAATATCATATTCATTACCATGATCTACCTCCTCAAATACCTTAGTGAAAAAAGTTAGTTACCTCGGCAATTATATGGAGGTAAGTGTTATTGGTCTATGGTTGGAAGCTAAGGACCTGTCACCTGCCTTGTAAATACTTACCACATCTGACATTTTCCACTTATCTGGCACCATGCCAGTTTGTAGTGATATGTTGAAAAGATTTCCTAAGCTGCAGAGATGTAGACACAACAGAAGCGGCGGAGATGTAGTCACAACAGAAGCGGCGGAGATGTAGACATAACAAGCGGCGGATATGTAGACACAACAGCAGTGGCGATGTAGTCACAACAAGCGGCGGAGATGTAGACCCAACAAGCGGCGGAGATGTAGACACAACAAGCGGCGGAGATGTAGACCCAACAAGCGGCGGAGATGTAGACACAACAAGCGGCGGAGATGTAGACACAACAAGCGGCGGAGATGTAGACCCAACAAGCGGCGGAGATGTAGACACAACAAGCGGCGGATATGTAGACACAACAGCAGTGGCGATGTAGTCACAACAAGCGGCGGAGATGTAGACCCAACAAGCGGCGGAGATGTAGACACAACAAGCGGCGGAGATGTAGACACAACAGTAGTGGCGATGTAGTCACAACAAGCGGCGGAGATGTAGACCCAACAAGCGGCGGAGAAGTGTAGACACAACAAGCGGCGGAGATGTAGACCCAACAAGCGGCGGAGATGTAGACACAACAAGCGGCGGATATGTAGACACAACAGCAGTGGCGATGTAGTCACAACAAGCGGCGGAGATGTAGACCCAACAAGCGGCGGAGATGTAGACACAACAAGCGGCGGATATGTAGACACAACAAGCGGCGGATATGTAGACACAACAGCAGTGGCGATGTAGTCACAACAAGCGGCGGAGATGTAGACCCAACAAGCGGCGGAGATGTAGACACAACAAGCGGCGGATATGTAGACACAACAGCAGTGGCGATGTAGACACAACAAGCGGCGGAGATGTAGACACAACAAGCGGCGGAGATGTAGACAACAGAAGCGCGGAGATGTAGACAACAGAAGCGGCGGAGATGTAGACACAACAGAAGCGGCGGAGATGTAGACACAACAGAAGCGCGGAGATGTAGACAACAGAAGCGGTGGAGATGTAGACACAACAGCAGCGGCGGAGATGTAGAGACAACAGAAGCGGCAGAGATGTAGACACAACAGCAGCGGCGATGTAGACACAACAGCAGCGGCGGAGATGTAGACACAACAGCAGCGGCGATGTAGACACAAGAGAAGCAGTGGAGATGTAGAGACAACAGAAGCAGCAAAGATGTAGATACAAGAGAAGCGGCAGAGATGTAGAGACAAGACAACAGAAGCGACAGAGATGTAGAGACAACAGAAACGACAGAGATGTAGAGACAAGACAACAGAAACGACAGAGATGTAGAGACAAGACAACAGAAGCGACAGAGATGTAGAGACAAGACAACAGAAGCGACAGAGATGTAGAGACAAGACAACAGAAGCGACAGAGATGTAGAGACAACAGAAGCGACAGAGATGTAGAGACAACCGAAGCGACAGAGATGTAGAGCCAAGACAACAGAAGCGACAGAGATGTAGAGACAAGACAACAGAAACGACAGAGATGTAGAGACAAGACAACAGAAGCGACAGAGATGTAGAGACAAGACAACAGAAGCGACAGAGATGTAGAGACAAGACAACAGAAGCGACAGAGATGTAGAGACAACAGAAGCGACAGAGATGTAGAGACAACCGAAGCGACAGAGATGTAGAGCCAAGACAACAGAAGCGACAGAGATGTAGAGACAAGACAACAGAAGCGGCAGAGATGTAGAGACAACAGAAGCGGCAGAGATGTAGAGACAACAGAAGCGGCAGAGATGTAGAGACAACAGAAGCGACAGAGATGTAGAGACAACAGAAGCGGCAGAGATGTAGAGACAACAGAAGCGACAGAGATGTAGAGACAAGACAACAGAAGCGGCAGAGATGTAGAGACAACAGAAGCGACAGAGATGTAGAGACAACAGAAGCGACAGAGATGTAGAGACAACAGAAGCGGCAGAGATGTAGAGACAACAGAAGCGACAGAGATGTAGAAACAACAGAAGCAGCAGAGATGTAGAGACAACAGAAGCGACAGAGAGGTAGAGACAAGACAACAGAAGCGACAGAGATGTAGAGACAAGACAACATAAGCAGCAGAGATGTAGAGACAACATAAGCAGCAGAGATGTAGAGACAAGACAACAGAAGCGGCAGAGATGTAGAGACAACAGAAGCGACAGAGATGTAGAGACAACATAAGCGACAGAGATGTAGAGACAACAGAAGCGACAGAGATGTAGAGACAACATAAGCGACAGAGATGTAGAGACAACAGAAGCGACAGAGATGTAGAGACAACAGAAGCGACAGAGATGTAGAGACAATACAACAGAAGCGACAGAGATGTAGAGACAACAGAAGCGAGAGAGATGTAGAGACAATACAACAGAAGCGACAGAGATGTAGAGACAACATAAGCGACAGAGATGTAGAGACAACATAAGCGACAGAGATGTAGAGACAACAGTTATAGTAATGGTGTGGTCAGTCCATTAGTGTTGTAGAAGTAGTGTGAGGCAGTCAGTCCCTCAAGCTGGAGACATCTTCAACTTAACACTGTGAATATGCTTAGTAGTAACCAACATGGAGACACACACTCACAAGATTAATTGGTCTCTATATTTCGATCCCCTTCTGGTATCCTCTTCAGCAGAAGTGGGTCGAAATATACAGATCAATCAGTCCTCCTGACCTGTGTCAGAAAGTGCGTCTTGACACGGCTCTTAATCCTAAGATGACTCGTCTGAGGATCTTCAAGGAGATGTTCATCTAATATGGTTGTTGTGTGGCCGCTGTTAGGGTCTTGTTGTCCCTATGCGGTCCGCTACAAAACATTTGTTGGTGAAAATTAGACACACGCAACATCTGGGTATCTTTAATGTAGACGTTTCGCCATCTAGTGGTTTTATCAATACAAATTCTAGGACATAATTTGAAGACAGTAGAACTATATACAGAAGATGAGGTAATCAGTCGCTCAGCCTTGGAGTTGGTGTGAAGATCACCGTAGTCGTGGAGGTTCTGGAGCACAGGCAAGAAGGTTGGCGCTTATATACTACAACGAGCATGTTTCCTTAAGACACCTGCTGTCCCTGTTCACCTAGCAGTAAGTAGGTACCCGGGTGTTAGTCAACTGGTGTGGGTCGCATCCTGGGGACAAAGTTAACCTAAGTTCCTGGAAATGCTATGCATAACAAGGAACTTTCTATATAGTATGTCATTGATGTCAGCTATGGGCTGTATAAGTTGTATCATGTACTTGTAGAAATAAAGATTATTATTATAGTGGCAGAAGAGAGTATGAAAATTATGTGACAAGAAGCGAAGCTTGCTAAAAGTTGTTACTAGGACTTAAGGAACACTGCAAGAAGCCTACTAGCCCATGCTAGGTAACTCTTAGTAAAGATGGTAGAATTACCCACAATATGTTAGGTAAAAAGGACACAGGTGCAACTAATGTGACGTAGATAACTGGTTCACAGAACACTGACAGGTTGATTAATATAAGATACTGTATCAGTGTGATCACTTCATCAATCTTGAAAAGATTGATGGAGTGAGCACACTTCCAGACCTTCCTTTATCAACGGAGTGACTGTCAGATCTTCCTTCACCAACTGAGTGACTGTCAGATCTTCCTTCACCAGCTGAGTGTCTTCTAGACCTTCATTCACCAACTGAGTAACTTCCAGACCTCCCGTCACCAGCTAAGTGATAGCAGACCTCCCGTCACCAGCTGAGTGATAGCAGACCTCCCGTCACCAGCTGAGTGATAGCAGACCTCCCGTCACCAGCTGAGTGAGAGCAGAATCCCCCCCCCCCTCGTGTTCGACAGGAAATCTAGGGTCGTGTAAGGTCAGCCTCAATACTGGACCAACAACCACAGACGATTTATCTGTGACCGGATTATACAGAAGTTTTTATACGCCAGCCTGTGGCCAGGCTTTACCTGTGACCGTTTGATCAACCAAACTATTGTTGCCTCTTCCCAGGGCGACACATCTCAATAAGCGTTTCTCTGTGCAACTGTGTAAGTGCCTGAGGCGACAAAAGTCACTTTATATATATATATATATATATATATATATATATATATATATATATATATATATATATATATATATATATATATATCATCCTGGGAGCACCGCTGGGTCACCAGGCCATCGACACGGTCCTCAAGGACAAAGTGAATGACCTGAAGAGAATGGAGGAGAGAATAAGTGATCTTGATGCCCATGATGCCCTGTATCTCCTCACAAGGTGTCTTACTATGCCAAGACTCACTTACTTCCTGAGGTGTCACCCTCTTTTGACAACCCAACACTTGACGAGTATGACTCACTCCTGAGATCTATCTTTAAGAAGGCACTGAATCTGTCACTGAAAAATCAGCAATGGGATCAGGCAACCCTCCCAGTGCGACTGTGAAGTATAGGGGTGCGCAAGGAAACGCAGGTAGCATTACCTGCATTTCTGTCCTCATGCATGGCTTCCAGTGGACTAGTCAAGGATATTGTCCCAGAATGCTTGAGAGGTGCGGTAGGAGCTCAAGACCACAGGTTCACTGAAGCAGCCATGCGGTGGGACATCCTTGCAGACTCCTCTAGTAGACCAGTTCCTCCCAAAGAGCACAAACAGTCCTTCTTGGAAAAAGTGATCATGGAAAAAAATTGCCAATACAATGCTCACCAACGCTTCAGGAAAAGACAAAGCTCGTCTCCAAGCGGTGAAGGCACAACATTCAGGAGATTTCCTTTTAGTTGTTCCCAACTCCTCCCTAGGCACCCGACTCGACCCAAAGGCCATTCAGATTGGTGTTGCTCTTCGCCTAGCCGCCCCCATACTCACCGAACATAGGTGTATTTGCGGCTGATCAATTCGGACTTCATGGTCTCGTGTGTCACACATCAGAAGGGAAGTATGCTAGACATGAGGAGGTCAACGACATCATAAAGAAAAGTCTCGCCACAGCCCGTTGTCCAGCTCAATGGGAACCCCAAGTATGGAGGTCCGACGGAAGTCAAAAGCGTCCTGATGGAGCCACTATGCTACCCTGGAAGGATGGTAAGCAGATTGCCTGAGACTACACCTGTGCTGCCACGTTGGCAGACACCTACCTGCCATACTCTGAAATTGAAGGGGGTGGAGCCCCCAGCTACAGGGAGAACCTGCCCCCTTGCTATAACTTCATCCCAATAGGGTCGGAGACCCTGGGAGCATGAGGCAAGTTTACTCTAAAGTAGTTCCTCAGAGAGCTGGATGAAAAGCTCATCATAGAAACCAAGGATCAGAGACTCAGTGTTACGATCCAGAGGGGAAATGCCCGCAGCATTCTGGGTACGCGGCCCACTGCCGGGAAGCTGCAAAACGCTACCTTTACACACCCTCCCAAACTCGTCCACTAACCTTTGCAACTTTTCTTTAGAATCTAACCATAAGCACCGTATCATCAGTAAAAAGTAACTGTGTCAACTCCCATTTTGCATTTAATTCCCCATAATTTAATATATATATATATATATATATATATATATATATATATATATATATATTTGTATGATAAGTTATATATTTATATAGTAAATATGGGAATTCAAAAAGAGTAAATAGTGGACGAGTTTGGAGAGGTGTGAAAGGTAGAAAGTTGAAAGTGAACATAGATAAGAGTAAGGTGATGAGGGTATCAAACGATTTAAATAAAGAAAATTGGAGAGAGGGATTATGGAAGAAGTAAATGTTTTCAGATATTTGGGAGTTAGCGTGTCAGATGATGGGTTTATGAAGGTGAGTGGTGCGTTGAGGTATCTGTGGAGACAAAAAACGCTATCCATGGAGGCAAAGAAGGGAATGTACGAAAGTATAATGGTACCAAGACTCTTATATGGGTGTGAAGCATGGGTTGCAAATGCTGCAGCGAGGAGGAGGCTGGAGGCAGTGGAGATGTCCTGTCTAAGGGCAATGTGTGGTGTAAATATTATGAAGAAAATTCGGAATGTGGAAATTAGGAGAAGGTGTGGAGTTACTAAAAGTATTTGTCAGAGGGCTGAAGAGGGGTTGTTGAGGTGGTTTGGTCATTTAGAGAGAATGGATCAAAGTAGAATGACTTGGAGAGCGTATAAATCTGTAGGGGAAGGAAGGCGGGGTAGGGGTCGTCCTAGAAAAGGTTGGAGGGAGGGGGTAAAGGAGGTTTTGTGGGCGAGGGGCTTGGACTTCCAGCAAGCATGTGTGAGCGTGTTAGATAGGAGTGAATGGAGACGAATGGTTTTTGGGACCTGACGAGCTGTTGGAGTGAGAGCAGGGTAATATTTTGTGAAGGGATTCAGGGAAACCAGTTAATTGATTTAGTTGGACTTGAGTCCTGGAAATGGGAAGTACAATGCCTGCACTTTAAAGGAGGGGTCTGGGATAGTGACAGCTGGGAGGGACTTTTCTCAGCTGTCGTATCTGAGCTCCT
>WNWK01007063.1:35000-70000 GCA_009830355.1 Cherax destructor
TACACTTGTTGAGTCCTCAGATAGTGACACTACTCATAACTTGATTAATTACAACTAATTCCTCCAGGTTGAAGGACTGACCACCTCACAACTACTACTACAAGACTGAGGGACTGACCACCTCACAACTACTACTACAAGACTGAGGGACTGACCACCTCACAACTACTACTACAAGACTGAGGGACTGACCACCTCACAACTACTACTACAAGACTGAGGGACTGACCACCTCACAACTACTACTACAAGACTGAGGGACTGACCACCTCACAACTACTACTACAAGACTGAGGGACTGACCACCTCACAACTACTACTACAAGACTGAGGGACTGACCACCTCGCAACTACTACTACAAGACTGAGGGACTGACCACCTCACAACTACTACTACAAGACTAAGGAACTGACCACCTCACAACTACTACTACAAGACTGAGGGACTGACCACCTCGCAACTACTACTACAAGACTGAGGGACTGACCACCTCACAACTACTACTACAAGACTGAGGGACTGACCACCTCACAACTACTACTACAAGACTGAGGGACTGACCACCTCACAACTACTACTACAAGACTGAGGGACTGACCACCTCACAACTACTACTACAAGACTAAGGGACTGACCACCTCACAACTACTACTACAAGACTGAGGGACTGACCACCTCACAACTACTACTACAAGACTGAGGGACTGACCACCTCACAACTACTACTACAAGACTGAGGGACTGACCACCTCACAACTACTACTACAAGACTAAGGAACTGACCACCTCACAACTACTACAACAAGACTGAGGGACTGACCACCTCGCAACTACTACTACAAGACTGAGGGACTGACCACCTCACAACTACTACTACAAGACTGAGGGACTGACCACCTCACAACTACTACTACAAGACTGAGGGACTGACCACCTCGCAACTACTACTACAAGACTGAGGGACTGACCACCTCACAACTACTACTACAAGACTAAGGAACTGACCACCTCACAACTACTACTACAAGACTGAGGGACTGACCACCTCACAACTACTACTACAAGACTGAGGGACTGACCACCTCACAACTACTACTACAAGACTGAGGGACTGACCACCTCACAACTACTACTACAAGACTGAGGGACTGACCACCTCACAACTACTACTACAAGACTAAGGGACTGACCACCTCACAACTACTACTACAAGACTGAGGGACTGACCACCTCACAACTACTACTACAAGACTGAGGGACTGACCACCTCACAACTACTACTACAAGACTGAGGGACTGACCACCTCACAACTACTACTACAAGACTGAGGGACTGACCACCTCACAACTACTACTACAAGACTGAGGGACTGACCACCTCACAACTACTACTACAAGACTGAGGGACTGACCACCTCACAACTACTACTACAAGACTGAGGGACTGACCACCTCACAACTACTACTCAAGATGAGGATCTGCACCTCACACTACTACTAGACTGGGACTACCCACTTGTACAGACTGAGGATCTGACCACCTTTCGAACTATACTACAAGACTGAGGGATGACCACTCACAACTACTATCAGACTGAGGACTGATCACTCACAAATATTAGTAAGACTGAGGATGACCACTCATAACTCTACTACAGACTGAGGGATCTGACCCTCTCACAACTACTATACAAGACTGAGGGATTGACTCACCTCACAACTACTCTCAAGACTGAGGGATGACCTCACATTTACACAAGACTGGAGGGATGCTCACCTACAACTACTAAGACTAGGGATGCACCTCAATTGCTCTACAAGATTGGGATTGCCACTCACAATCTACTACAAGACTGAGGATGGCCATCAAACTACTACATAGACTGATGCACCACTCACAACTTACTACAAGACTGAGGGACTGATTCACCCAAGCTACATGATAGGGTTGTTACTCACAACTATTCAAATGAGGATGACATTCACAACTACTGCACAATGATTGGGATTGGAAAATTTAATGCATCAGTATTGTCAGGTTGAGTGGAATTGACAGTCAAGTATTTAAGATGTGATGCTCAGTCAAGTATTGTGGTTAGTGTGAACTGTCACTCAAATATTTGATTAGTGTGAATGTTCATCATTGACTGTAGGGTTATTGTGACCATTGATTAGCAGACAGTATTCGGCCCAGTTAGATCTGAATTGTTGACATCAGTATGGTTAGTTGGAATTGCACAAGTATTGTGGGTTAGTTGTGAATTTCATCAGACTGAGGAGTAGCTATATGTAGAAGACTGAGGGATTGTTCACTCCATAGTATTGTGGGTTAGTGTGAATTGTCACTCACTGTATTTGGTTGAGGTGAATTGTTCATCAGGTATTGTGGGTTAGTTGTGAATTGTTACAATCAGTATTTGGTTGTGTGAATTGTTCAGTCAAGTATTGTGGGTTAGTTGTGAATTGTTGCACTCAAGTATTGTGGGTTAGTTGTGAATTGTTACAGATCATGGGTATTGTGTTAAATTGTGAATTGCTGCAGCCAAGATAATTGGGTTAGTTGTGTGTTGCAGTCAGGTATTGTGTAAAGTTGTGAATTGTTACGTCATGTATTGTGTTAGTTGTAATGTTGCAGTCATTGTATTGTGGTTAGTTTGAATTGTTACAGTCATTGTATTGTGGTTAGTTGTGAATTGTTGCAGTCATGTATTGTGGGTTAGTTGTGAATGTTGCAGTCAGTATTGTGGGTTAGTTGTGAATTGTTAGTCAGGTATTGTGGGGTTGTGAATTGTTCAGTCATGGTATTGTGGGTTAGTTGTGAATTGTTGCAGTCAGAGTATTGTGGTTAGTTGTGAATTGTTGCAGTCATTGTATTGTGGGTTAGTTGGAATTGTTGCAGTCATTGTATTGTGGGTTAGTTGTGAATTGTTCAGTCATTGTATTGTGGGTTAGTTTGAATTGTTGCAGTCAGAGTATTGTGGGTTAGTTGTGAATTGTTGCAGTCAGGTATTGTGGGTTAGTTGTGAATTGTTACAATCAGGGTATTGTGGGTTAGTTGTGAATTGTTGCAGTCAAGTATTGTGGGTTAGTTGTGAATTGTTGCAGTCAGGGTATTGTGGGTTAGTTGTGAATTGTTGCAGTAAGAGTATTGTGTTAGTTGTGAATTGTTGCAGTCATTGTATTGTGGGTTAGTTGTGAATTGTTGCAGTCATTGTATTGTGGGTTAGTTGTGAATTGTTGCAGTCATTGTATTGTGGGTTAGTTGTGAATTGTTGCAGTCAGAGTATTGTGGGTTAGTTGTGAATTGTTGCAGTCAGAGTATTGTGGGTTAGTTGTGAATTGTTGCAGTCATTGTATTGTGGGTTAGTTGTGAATTGTTGCAGTCATTGTATTGTGGGTTAGTTGTGAATTGTTGCAGTCATTGTATTGTGGGTTAGTTGTGAATTGTTGCAGTCATTGTATTGTGGGTTAGTTGTGAATTGTTGCAGTCATTGTATTGTGGGTTAGTTGTGAATTGTTGCAGTCATTGTATTGTGGGTTAGTTGAATTGTTGCAGTCATTGTATTGTGGGTTAGTTGTGAATTGTTGCAGTCATTGTATTGTGGGTTAGTTGTGAATTGTTGCAGTCATTGTATTGTGGGTTAGTTGTGAATTGTTGCAGTCAGGGTATTGTGGTTTTCATTGCTCATTTGGTTGTCAGTACTTTTAAAACCAAAACGTTTCGCTAATTGCAATGTTGCTTCGTCTGACCCACAGATAAACCCCAGATGTTTACTCTGTGTCCTGGTGACACAGAAACAAACACTCAACGTCACATCTTTGCCTCACATACACAGAAGAAAGAGTAAAGTCTGCGCTTAATAGTGGCTGTTTGTGTGTGTGCTTTCTACGGGTTGAAGATACTTATATAGAACTGGACAAAAGTGTTCTGCTTGTGGTCATTAACTCAGCATGATGTAGCAGTTTGTTGAGTAGCAAATATACCCTGGGTACTCACATCTTGGTTAGTTATTAGTAGTAGTAGTGGCAGTAGTAATAGTACTACTGGGAGTAGCTTAGTGGTAGTAATAATAGTGATAGTAGTAGTAGCGGCAGTAGTAGTAATAATAGTAGTCTTTAATTTCCATGGGATCTTTCAGACCCATGCAATCTCTAGGATCCTCGGAGGTCTTTCGAGGTCTACAGTCCTCTTATATCTAAGGCCTTAGCCGCTAGGGCCTTAGGGTTGCAGGTCCCCAGGGTCTTCTTTAAGGTCCCCTAGGTCTTTAAGGTCTCCTTTAAGATCCTCTGGGTCTTCTTTAAGGTCCCCTAGGTCTTTAAGGTCTCCTTGAAGATCCTCTGGGTCTTCTTTAAGGTCCTCTAGGTCTTTAAGGTCTTCTTTAAGATCTTCTGGGTCTTCTTTAAAGTCCCTCTGGATCTTTAAGGTCCCCTGGGTCTTCTTTAAGGTCTCCTGGGTCCTTAAGGTCCCCTGGGTCTTCGTTAAGGTCCCCTGGGTCTTCTTTAAGCTCCCGTGGGCCTTTAAGGTCCCGCGGGTTTTCTTCAATATCTTCTTTATAGTTACAGATTTTTTGGAGTGCCAAAGGTAATAACTGTACCTTTGTCCAGCGAGAGTGAAAAAAACACAATTGGCACTTGTCACATGTGTGTGTGTGGCACTGATTGCTACCATCCCTTGATGGCATCCACAGCCATCCCTCATTTCCCACTTAAAATACTAATAATTGTGGTACGATCGATAAACTTTAAGATGTGCAATGATCAGCAATTGTGGTGGTTTGACATATACAGTCAATTGTTTTAATATGTAACTAGAGGTTTAAAAAAGAGGTTTGAAGGAACTGGTTTAAAAGTGGAGCCTTGAAGGAACAGGTTTGAGAGTAAAGGTTTAAAACTAGAGAGGTTAAAACTAGGGGTTTAAATGGGTAACTGGTAATGGGGTTTTAAGTTCAAGGGATGATAGGTAAACTACCATACCTCGGTTGATACCTGATTTCCTCCCTATCATGCTTACCCTCACAGGCCTAGAGCTCCTCCTCATCATTTGATAAATAAATGATAATTATCATAGGAATTACTGGGATAATTATTCCCCAGACCTCAGGGATGACTGATATCCTGGAAGACACAAAACGTCACCACAGTTCTCCAGTGAACAACTGAACAACGTGATGTTCACTAGGGACAAATTCCAGGGATTAAGATATGCAAGGATCGTCTCACTAAGCGAGAACAACTCGTAGAAGATTTGTGAATAATGTCAGGTGAGGTCTCGTTTACCCCGGAGACGTGAATAATGTCAGGTGAGGTCTCGTTTACCCCGGAGACGTGAATAATGTCAGGTGAGGTCTCGTTTACCCTGGAGACGTGAATAATGTCAGGTGAGGTCTCGTTTACCCCGGAGACGTGAATAATGTCAGGTGAGGTCTCGTTTACCCTGGAGACGTGAATAATGTCAGGTGAGGTCTCGTTTACCCCGGAGACGTGAATAATGTCAGGTGAGGTCTCGTTTACCCTGGAGACGTGAATAATGTCAGGTGAGGTCTCGTTTACCCCGGAGACGTGAATAATGTCAGGTGAGGTCTCGTTTACCCTGGAACGTGAATAATGTCAGGTGAGGTCTCGTTTCCCGAGACGTGAATAATGTCAGGTGAGGTCTCGTTACGGAGACGTGAATAATGTCAGGTGAGGTCTCGTTTACCCTGGAGACGTGAATAATGTCAGGTGAGGTCTCGTTTACCCGGAGACGTGAATAATGTCAGGTGAGGTCTCGTTTACCCTGGAGACGTGAATAATGTCAGGTGAGGTCTCGTTTACCCCTGGAGACGTGAATAATGTCAGGTGAGGTCTCGTTTACCCTGGAGACGTGAATAATGTCAGGTGAGGTCTCGTTTACCCCGGAGACGTGAATAATGTCAGGTGAGGTCTCGTTTACCCCGGAGACGTGAATAATGTCAGGTGAGGTCTCGTTTACCCTGGAGACGTGAATAATGTCAGGTGAGGTCTCGTTTACCCCGGAGACGTGAATAATGTCAGGTGAGGTCTCGTTTACCCTGGAGACGTGAATAATGTCAGGTGAGGTCTCGTTTACCCCGGAGACGTGAATAATGTCAGGTGAGGTCTCGTTTACCCTGGAGACGTGAATAGATAGGTCGAGTGAAATGAGGGGTCTCGTTTACCCTGGAGACGTGAATAATGTCAGGTGAGGTCTCGTTTACCCGGAGACGTGAATAATGTCAGGTGAGGTCTCGTTTACCCCGGAGACGTGAATAATGTCAGGTGAGGTCTCGTTTACCCGGAGACGTGAATAATGTCAGGTGAGGTCTCGTTACCCGAGACGTGAATAATGTCAGGTGAGGTCGTTTACCCCGGAGACGTGAATAATGTCAGGTGAGGTCTCGTTTACCCTGGAGACGTGAATAATGTCAGGAGAGGTCTCGTTTACCCCGGAGACGTGAATAATGTCAGGTGAGGTCTCGTTTACCCTGGAACGTGAATAATGTCAGGTGAGGTCTCGTTTACCCCGGAGACGTGAATAATGTCAGGTGAGGTCTCGTTTACCCTGGAGACGTGAATAATGTCAGGTGAGGTCTCGTTTACCCTGGAGACGTGAATAATGTCAGGTGAGGTCTCGTTTACCCTGGAGACGTTTGGCTAACTAGGTGGCTCGTATCGAGACAATAAAGAGGTATTCGTTAAACTGAACTGAATACATCAAAATGAGGTATCGTCCCGACTGTGTGGAGTTGGTGAGTGCCGTTGTCTTGAAGACTGTGTAAGTTGGTGAATTGTACCGTAGTCTTGAAGATGTGTGAGGTCTGGTGATTGACGTTGTCTGAAGACTGTTGGATTGGTGAATTGCACGTGTGTCTTGAAGACTGTGAGTTGGTATGACTCGTTTCTGAAGACTGTGTGGAGTTGGTGAAGACCGTTGTCTGAAGTACTGTGTGGGTTGGTGAATTGCACCGTTGTCTTGAAGACTGTGTGAGTTGGTGATTGAACTGTTGTCTTGAAGACTGTGTGGAGTTGAGAGCTGGTTGAGTGGTGAATTGCACCGTGTCTTGAAGACTGTGTGGAGTTGGTGAATTGCACCGTTGTCTTGAAGACTGTGTGGAGTTGGTGAATTGCACCGTTGTCTTGAAGACTGTGTGGAGTTGGTGAATTGCACCGTTGTCTTGAAGACTGTGTGGAGTTGGTGAATTGCACCGTTGTCTTGAAGCACAGTGCTTTCACGATCTAGCTGCCCAGTCTTGACAACGGTAGTGTTCACCCAGTCTTCAAGACACGGTGCTCTTCACCCAGTCTTCAAGACAACGGTGCTCTTCACCACACAGTCTTCAAGACAACGGTGCTCTTCACCACACAGTCTTCAAGACAACGGTGCTCTTCACCACACAGTCTTCAAGACAACGGTGCTCTTCACCACACAGTCTTCAAGACAACGGTGCTCTTCACCACACAGTCTTCAAGACAACGGTGCTCTTCACCACACAGTCTTCAAGACTACGGTCTCTTCACCACAGTCTTCAAGACAACGGTGCTCTTCACCACACAGTCTTCAAGACAACGGTGCTCTTCACCACACAGTCTTCAAGACAACGGTGCCTTCACCACACAGTCTTCAAGACAACGGTGCTCTTCACCACACAGTCTTCAAGACAACGGTGCTCTTCACCACACAGTCTTCAAGACAACGGTGCTCTTCACCACACAGTCTTCAAGACAACGGTGCTCTTCACCACACAGTCTTCAAGACAACGGTGCTCTTCACCACAGTCAAGACAAGTGCCTTCACACTTCGACTACGGTGCTCTTCACCACACAGTCTTCAAGACTACGGTGCTCTTCACCACACAGTCTTCAAGACAACGGTGCTCTTCACCACCTACAAGACTGAGGGACTGATCACCTCATCTTCTGTATATAATCCTACAGTCATCACATTATGTCCTTGTATTGATAAAGCCACTGGTGGGCGAAACGTCTACAAATAATGATACCCAGAAGTTGTACATTTGTCTAATGCTGCTTCTTGTCTGTGTTGTATACCATTCATGTACAACTGTACAGATCACTTGTGCTCTCACGTCTGAGTGTCGCTTTGTGCTCACTGCTCATGACAGGAGAGACACCACGGCTACACACTGAAATATACTCAAGATTAATAAGATTTGATCGGATTTTTAACCCCCGAGGGTTAGCCACTCAGGATAAGCCAAGAAAGTCAGTACGTCATCGAGGACTGTCTGTCTTATTTCCATTGTGATTCTTCAGTCTTGTCCCCCAGGATGCCACCCACACCAGTCCACTAACACCCAGGTACCTACTTACTACTAGGTGAACAAGGACAGGTGTAAGGTAACCTGCCCAACATTTCTACCCGTGTCGGGGATCTAACCACGGACACTGTGTGTGAGGCGAGAGCGTTGCCAACCAAGCCACAAAGTCAGTAAAGCGTTTAAGCTGCTGGGTCCGCCTCAGAGTACTTCGAAGTACTCTGTGGAGCAGAGAAGAGAGAGATAATATGTACCTGGAAGATGCTAGAGTGCCAGGTCTCAAATCTACACGCTGGTATAACAACATACTAGAGTGAGAGATATGGAAGGAAGTGTAAAATAGGGGCACCATAGGCGCAATAAGAGAACAATGTATCAACATCCGTGGTCCCAGACTATTCAGCTTGCTCCCCCAGATATCAACCTACTACCAGCAGATATCAACCTACTACCAGCAGATATCAACCTGCTACCAACAGATATCAACCTACTACCAGCAGATATCAACCTGCTACCAGCAGATATCAACCTACTACCAGCAGATATCAACCTGCTACCAGCAGATATCAACCTGCTACCAGCAGATACCAACCTATTACCAGCAGATATCAACCTACTACCAGCAGATATCAACCTACTACCAGCAGATACCAACCTATTACCAGCAGATATCAACCTACTACCAGCAGATATCAACCTACTACCAGCAGATACCAACCTACTACCAGCAGATACCAACCTACTACCAGCAGATATCAACCTACTACCAGCAGATATTGTAGACAGCCTTGCTGTCTGCATAGACAGCCATGCTGTCTGCCAGCTGAGTTCATATTTTGCGCTATGCTTGTGCTGCCACCTATAGGCCTATACTCACCTCAGTCAGCTCCACCATGTTCCTCTCTCACTTCTTGTCCAGGCAGCCTACAGTCAACAAGGCCTAGCTCCCTCTCTCCCTCGCAAGGCATGGCCCACCCGGGCCATGGCCACTAACACGCAGCCTGTGTACCTCGCACTTTATATTAATAAAGTAAGAAGCCTCCGAAGCCTTATCATTGCATTCCCGCTACCAAGAACGACCAGATAATCATGTAAACAATGGTGGAAGCGGTGGTAGCAGCTGATGTTGCCCGAGAGGGAAGGAAGAGGAATGAAGTCATCTTCACTTCATCACTACACAAGAAGCATCTGTCTCTCAACGAGTTATCCTGATGTCGTGTCTGCAAATCTCAGCATCCAGACACAGGTACAAGCAGGATCCAGGCCGAAATTTGCCTAATTTCTCCGAGTAATGGCATCACTGACTCCACGCCACAGCGTCCCACCTGTTTCTCAGTCACGTGCTCAGCCTTACCAGCATGTTCTGCTGTTGTTGTTCAGCTCAGCACAGTTATTTCAGCAAATCAGAGGTGAGTTTGTGGTGATGCGTCCAGTGTGAGTGTTCCTTCCCGAGTTTGTGGGTAGGTGGGAATGGCCGGGTCCTCGCCTACTCACCCACGCTCTACCTTAACACTCACGCCGCCGACTCACTCCACTCACCACTGCCCACTCCCTCTGCTGTTTCCTGTGAATTTCCTTGTGAATTCTTGCCAGAACTGTGTATCCGAGTGTCCGAGGCCACTAACTGCAGTATGGTGTTTGCTAGTAAGCCATGTTGTATCACATGTAGTATGTGTGCAGTCTCGTGTGTCCTACGTAGCACCTGTGTGTTACTTTGTCACCCTGTGTGACCTGCGCTCCGCGCGCTTGACAGCTGACATTTGTCAAGTCCAGGCGTCAGTTACGAGCGTCCGAGCGCCCTGTACAGAAAGCTCTTATTGTTTGCTGCTCGTAGATGCCTCGACTGAATCGTACCCGCGACGATTTTCCCATCGAGACCGTTCCACTTCACCTCCAAGACCGTCAGTCCAGATATTTGTAGATGACCAGTCTGGGGACGCTTAGACCCGTCCTCTTCTGTAATTTCAACTGTCGAGAGATGACACTCGTCAAGCCGCAGTTAAGCCTGTTGGCAGGTGACTGTCAGCCTCGTGTTACAGCTTCAGTGAGCAGCCTGCACAAAGTTGATGCCACTTTGCTAGCCCACTAACTGCAGTATGGTGTATGCTGTTACGACCTCCAGATGTTTCGTCAAGTCGTCCCTGTCACGACTCACTAAACACTCACCAGCAGCGACAGCCCCAGCGACAGTACCAGTCGAGGAATGTCCTCCTGAGTCGCTTGCCAGTCCTGTCCTGTTGCAACTACTGACAACGCCTCACTCGAGGGCACCAGCAGGTTGTGCCCCAGGTTGAGTGAACCCTGCAGCAACTACTATGATGTCTGTTTCACCTCCCAGAGGTGACCCTACCCTGTTATGTCACAGCTCAGCCGCAGCTATGTCTCCCGTGTTGCAGTATCTGTCCAAACGCAGGAAGGCGTGCAGTGCTGCAGCGACGCTCACTGCCTTAGACCATGAAGCACACCTTTTTTTTTCTTCCCTCTCTGGAGGAAGTTTTTTTTTTTCCATGTCCATATGTTTATATATATATATATATATATATATATATATATATATATATATATATATATATGTATTTTTCTTTTGTGTTCTGTGACCTGTTCTTGTGAGAGAGAGAGACCGAGTTTTTTTACTGTGATTCATGGTCGGGGTCGACCATGGGTGCGTGGCCGAGCGATGTAGACAGCCTTGCTGTCTGCATAGACAGCCATGCTGTCTGCCTGCCGAGCATATGTTGTCTACCAGCTGAGTTCATATTTTGCACCATGCTTGTGCTGCCACCTATAGGCCTATACTCACCTCAGTCAGCTCCACCATGTTCCTCTCTCACTTCTCGTCTAGGCAGCCTACAGTCAACAAGGCCTAGCTCCCTCTCTCCCTCGCAAGGCATGGCCCACCCGGGCCATGGCCACTAACACGCAGCCTGTGTACCTCGCACTTTATATTAATAAAGTAAGAAGCCTCCGAAGCCTTAGCATTTCAACCATGCCTCCAAAATGCCCAATAATCCTTCTAAACAATATCAACCTGCTACCAGAAGATATCAACCTACTACCAGCAGATATCAACCTACTACCAGCAGTTACCAACCTACTACCAGCAGATATCAACCTGCTACCAAAAGATATCAACCTACTACCAGCAGTTACCAACCTACTACCAGCAGATATCAACCTGCTACCAGAAGATATAAACTTACTACCAGCAGATATCAACCTACTACCAGCAGATATCAACTTACTACCAGCAGATATCAACCTACTACCAGCAGATATCAACCTACTACCAGCAGATACCAACCTACTACCAGCAGATATCAACCTGCTACCAGCAGATATCAACCTACTACCAGCAGATATCAACATACTACCAGCAGATATCAACCAGCTACCAGCAGATATCAACCTACTACCAGCAGATATCAACCTGCTACTAGCAGATATCAACCTACTACCAGTAGATATCAACCTACTACCAGCAGATATCAACCTGTTACCAGCAGATATCAACCTGTTACCAGCAGATATCAACCTACTACCAGCAGATATCAACCTGCTACCAGCAGATATCAACCTGCTACCAGCAGATATCAACCTGCTGCCAGCAGATATCAACCTGCTACCAGCAGATATCAACCTACTACCAGCAGATATCAACCTGCTGCCAGCAGATATCAACCTGCTACCAGCAGATATCAACCTGCTACCAGCAGATATCAACCTGCTACCAGCAGATATCAACCTGCTACCAGCAGATATCAACCTGCTACCAGCAGATATCAACCTACTACCAGCAGATATCAACCTGTTACCAGCAGATATCAACCTGTTACCAGCAGATATCAACCTACTACCAGCAGATATCAACCTACTACCAGCAGATATCAACCTGCTGCCAGCAGATATCAACCTGCTACTAGCAGATATCAACCTGCTACCAGCAGATATCAACCTGCTACCAGCAGATATCAACCTGCTACTAGCAGATATCAACCTGCTACCAGCAGATATCAACCTGCTACCAGCAGATATCAACCTACTACCAGCAAGTGAAGAGGAGACTACATAAGTTCCTCCACCAACTGCCAGATCAACCAGTCTGTGATAGGTATGTGAGCCAATGGACCACCAGCAGCAACAACCTAGTTGATCAGGCAATCAACAAGGTGAAGTCTCCTCTCACCAGCTGTACCTCATCACCGAATAGTAAACTTGTACCTGTGGCCCCTGTTCACCTAACAATAAGTAGGTACCTAGGTGTTAACCGACTATTGTGGGTGGCATCCTGGGGAGGGGTGTAACTTCACATAGTGCTTAGCTTTGTAATTGGACGAGGATGTAGGATAACACCTGTTACCCTTAAATTCAGCGGTGTAGAAAATTCTTTACACTCCATAAGGGCGAAAACTGCTAATTCTAGCTATACGGGTAGTTTAGTTTGTCAGGTTAAGAGGTTGTTGAGTACGCGAAGGTCGTTAAGGTTACTAATCACCTGTACACCGCCAGTCAGGAATAATACTTGGAATAGTAATATAAATTATCTGTGTATATGCACTGAGAGATAAATATCTCAGTGTATATATATATATATATATATATATATATATATATATATATATATATATATATATATATATATATATATATATATATATATATGTCGTGCCGATTAGGTAAAACTTGCGATTTTGGCTTAAATAGCAACGCTTTTCTTGCCATATAAGACAAGTGAAAATTTGTGTATGCAATAATTTCGCCAAAATCATTCTGAACCTAACGAAAAAAATATATTTCATTGTGTTTGTTTATTATTAAATTAATGTTAACGTATCTAAAATATATTTAGTTGGGTTAGGCTAAATTAAATTGCGCTTGTTGTAATAAGGTTAGGTAGGTTTTCAAAGTTTCTCTTGGTACAAAATTATAAATTCTTACATTAACATAAATGAAAAAAATATATCTTTAAACGTATAAGAGAAAATTTTAGAAAGGACTTAATTTTAGATGAGTTCTTGCTAATTGACCAGTTTTACCTAATCGGCACGAATATATATATATATATATATATATATATATATAATATATATATATATATATATATATATATATATATATATATATATATATATATATATATATATATATATATATATATATATATGCTATATATACAGCTCTAGGTGTAGATTTTTGGGAGTTATACATTTCTCTGTTTATATTAAGTGAGAAATGCATACCTTTCGATTTGTATACGAAGATACACATCTCTCACTGTATGTGAGATGGGAGATACACATCTATCAGTGAATATGCTCTGAGAGATATACACATCCCAGTGTATATATTCCCTTCTCAGTGTAGGTAAACTGAGTAACACAGACCTGTGTATATATACTCGTGGATACCCATCAGTGTATACATAGTATATACACTGCTGCTTGCTAATATACCGACCGGTGGCTGCTTGCTAATATACCGACCGGTGGCTGCTTGCTAATATACCGACCGGTGGCTGCTTGCTAATATACCGACCGGTGGCTGCTTGCTAATATACCGACCGGTGGCTGCTTGCTAATATACCGACCGGTGGCTGCTTGCTAATATACCGACCGGTGGCTGCTTGCTAATATACCGACCGGTGGCTGCTTTCTTAATATACCGACTGGTGGCTGCTTGCTAATATACCGACCGGTGGCTGCTTGCTAATATACCGACCGGTGGCTGCTTGCTAATATACCGACTGGTGGCTGCTTGCTAATATACCGACTGGTGGCTGCTTGCTAATATACCGACCGGTGCTCCAGTTACGGAAGCTGCTTATACACGAAATAACTTTCGTGTGTTTCTGCACGCCCGAAATTTTGTGGCAATTTTTAAATGTCATTTTTCATGTCAGGTTAATATATACCAGCATATATTTTCATATATAGCTAACTTATGGCACTCCATAGGCGTCTCGTGCGTTTTTACACTCATCGAAGTGCCACGGGTATTAAGAACACAGTAAGCTCTTATACAAAGCTCCTCTATATACAGTAAACTTTCTTATAAAGCTCCTCTATATAGTATGATTTTTTGTAAATGCTTTAGATCACTTCAAAATCGAATAAGATATACTATGTTGCAAGTGCTGTTATGCACTATGTTGCAAGTGCTGTTATGCACTTTGCAACTTGATGTTCAACAATGAATGTCTTTTTATTCATAGCCTTTACAAGAAACTGGCACCGTGTAGAGGAGCGTTATAAGAGGGTGACCGTATCGGAGAGTTGTGAACACCACTAATTAGTCTTGTAATGAGGTAACCAGTTGTGGCACCTGATGGTTAGTTGTGACTCTCTCCAGTGATACTGTGGGAAGATTAAGATGACTTGTATCTCATGATGATGCGCCAGGATGTTCTCTCAAAGACGTTTTATCTATGACTGGTTTTGAGAGTTCTTTTGGTTGTCTGGTCAACCAGGCTGTTGTTGTTGGCATCCCGCTGGTCCACGTGCATCACAGCCTGGTTGATCTGGCACTTGACAAAGGTAGTGATCTAGTTCAGCTGATGCCTTCCATACTTGTTCCAGTATTATTTCTGACATCTGCTGGTAGTAGGTAGAATAATCTTGAACCACGGATGTTGACACAGTGTTCTCTTACTGTGCCCACGCTCTCCCAGCTTTTCACTGAGTTTATCTTACACTTCCTGCAATATCTCTCACTCCAGTGTGTTGTTATGGCAGTGTGTAGATTTAAGACCTGACCCTCCAGTATATTCCTGGTATATATTATCAGGTATTCCTCTCTTCTTCACTCCAGAGAGTACATTGCAAGTACCTTGAGGCGTCCCAAGTAATATATATGCTTTATTGGCACTATACGGGCAGTATACACTGTATTGGCACTATGCAGTCAGTATACACTGCATGGACACTATACAGGCAGTATACACTGTATTAGCACTATACGGGCAGTATACACTGTATTGGCAGTATACAGGCAGTATACACTGTATTGGCACTATACAGGCAGTATACACTGTATTGGCACTATGCAGTCAGTATACACTATTGACAGTATACACTATTGGCACTATACAGTCAGTATACACTGTATTGGCACTATACAGTCAGTATACACTGTATTGGCACTATACAGTCACTATACACTGTATTGACACTATACAGGCAGTATACACTAATGGCTGTATACACTGTATTGGCACTATACAGGCAGTATACACTATTGGCACTATACAGTCAGTATACACTGTATTGGCACTATACAGGCAGTATACACTGTATTGGCACTATACAGTCAGTATTCATTGTATTGGCACTATACAGTCAGTATACACTGTATTGGCACTATACAGTCAGTATACACTGTATTGGCACCATACAGTGCCAATACAGTGTATACTGTGTATAGTGTATACTGTGTATAGTGTATACTGTCTGTATAGTGTCAATACACTGTATTGGCACTATACAGACAGTATAGGCTATTGACAGTATAGAGTGTATTACTTGTTGCAGACATGTGCTGCCTAGGATGGAGCCGTCAACATGGTACAGTTGTCTCAGCAAGAGAGCGCAAGTGATCTCAGTACTCTCACTATTGGTACAGTTGTCTCAGCAAGAGAGCGCAAGTGATCTCAGTACTCTCACTATTGGTACAGTTGTCTCAGCAAGAGAGCGCAAGTGGTCTCAGTACTCTCACTATTGGTACAGTTGTCTCAGCAAGAGAGCGCTAGTGATCTCAGTACTCTCACTATTGGTACAGTTGTCTCAGCAAGAGAGCGCCAGTGATCTCAGTACTCTCACTATTGGTACAGTTGTCTCAGCAAGAGAGCGCTAGTGGTCTCAGTACTCTCACTATTGGTACAGTTGTCTCAGCAAGAGAGCGCTAGTGGTCTCAGTACTCTCACTATTGGTACAGTTGTCTCAGCAAGAGAGTGCTAGTGGTCTCAGTACTCTCACTATTGGTACAGTTGTCTCAGCAAGAGAGCGCTAGTGGTCTCAGTACTCTCACTATTGGTACAGTTGTCTCAGCAAGAGAGCGCTAGTGGTCTCAGTACTCTCACTATTGGTACAGTTGTCTCAGCAAGAGAGCGCTAGTGATCTCAGTACTCACTATTGGTAAGTTGTCTCAGCAAGAGCGCTAGTGGTCTCAGTGCTCTCACTATTGGTACAGTTGTCTCAGCAGAGAGCGCAAGTGATCTCAGATTACTTTGGACAGTTGTCTCAGCAAGAGAGCGCAAGTGGTCTCAGTACTCTCATATTGGTACAGTTGTCTCAGCAAGAGAGCGCTAGTGATCTCAGTACTCTCACATTGGTAGTTGTCTCAGAGAGGCGTCAGTGATCTCAGTACTCTCACATTGGAACGTTGTCTCCAAGAGAGGCTAGTGTCTCAATACTCTCACTATTGGTACAGTTGTCTCAGCAAAGAGCGCTAGTGTCTCAGTACTCTCACTATTGGTACAGTTGTCTCAGCAAGAGAGCGCTAGTGGTCTCAGTACTCACTATTGGTACAGTTGTCTCAGCAAGAGGCAAACGATCTCAGTACTCTCACTATTGGTACAGTTGTCTCAGCAAGAGAGCGCTAGTGGTCTCAGTACTCACTATTGGTACAGTTGTCTCAGCAAGAGCGCAGTGGTCTCAGTGCTCTCACTATTGGTACAGTTGTCTCACAGAGAGCGCTAGTGTCTCAGTACTCATTATTGGTAATTGTCTCAGCAGAGAGGCAGTGGTCTCAGTACTCACTATTGGTACAGTTGTCTCAGCAATAGGCGCCAGTGATCTCAGTACTTCACAGACAGTGTCTCCAGAGGCGCTAGTGATCTCAGTATCTCACATTGGTACGTTGTCTCAGCAAAACGCTAGTGTCTCAGTACTCTCACTATTGGTACAGTTGTCTCACAAGGACGTTGTCTCAGTACTTCCTATTGGTACAGTTGTCTCAGCAAGGAGCGCTAGTGATCTCAGTACTCTCACTATTGGTACAGTTGTCTCAGCAAGAGAGCGCTAGTGTCTCAGTACTCTCATATTGGTACAGTTGTCTCAGCAAGAGAGCGCTAGTGGTCTCGTACCTCATTATTGGTCAGTTGTCTCAGCAGAGCGCTAGTCTAGTACTCTCACTATTGGTCAGTTGTCTCAGCAAGAGAGCTAGTGATCTCAGTACTCACTATTGGTTCAGTTGTCTCAGCAAGAGACGCTAGTGGTCTGTACTCTCTATTGGTACAGTTTCTCAGCAAGAGAGCGCTAGTGGTCAGTTCTCACATTGGTACAGTTGTCTCAGAGACTATGGTCATATCTCAATGGACGTCTCAGCAGACCTATATTGGTACAGTTGTCTCACAGAGAGCAGTGTCTCAGACCTCACTATTGGTACAGTTTCTCAGCAAGAGAGCGAGTGTCTCAGTACTCTCACTATTGGTACAGTGTCTCAGCAAAGAGGCAGTGTCTCAACTCCATTGGTCAGTTGTCTCAGCAAAGAGCGTTGTCTCAGTATCTCAATTGGTACAGTTGTCTCAGCAAGAGAGGCAGTGGTCTCGCAGTACCTATTGGTACAGTTGTCTCAGCAAGAGAGTCAGTGTGTCTCAGTACCTCACTATTGGTTCAGTTCTCTCAGCAGAGACGTAGTGTCCAGTAGCTCCTATTGTGTCAGTGTCTCAGCAAGAGCGCTAGTGTCTCAGTACTCATATTGGTGCAGTTGTCTCAGCAAAGAGCTAGTGTCTCAGTACCCTATGGTACCAGTTGTCTACTGCAAGAGAGCGCTAGTGATCTCAGTCTCTCTATTGGTACAGTTGTCTCAGCAAGAGAGCGCTAGTGGTCTCAGTACTCTCACTATTGGTACAGTTGTCTCAGCAAGAGAGCGCTAGTGATCTCAGTACTCTCACTATTGGTACAGTTGTCTCAGCAAGAGAGCGCAGTGGTCTCAGTACTCTCACTATTGGTACAGTTGTCTCAGCAAGGAGCGCTAGTGGTCTCAGTACTCTCACTATTGGTACAGTTGTTTTCAGCAAGAGAGCGCTAGTGATCTCAGTACTCTCACTATTGGTACAGTTGTCTCAGCAAGAGAGCGCTAGTGGTCTCAGTACTCTCACTATTGGTACAGTTGTCTCAGCAGAGAGCGCTAGTGGTCTCAGTACTCTCACTATTGGTACAGTTGTCTCCAAAGAGCGCTAGTGTCTCAGTACTCTCACTATTGGTACAGTTGTCTCAGCAAAGAGAGCGTAGTGATCTCAGTACTCTCACTATTGGTACAGTTGTCTCAGCAAGAGAGCGCTAGTGATCTCAGTACTCTCACTATTGGTACAGTTGTCTCAGCAAGAGAGCGCTAGTGGTCTCAGTACTCTCACTATTGGTACAGTTGTCTCAGCAAGAGAGCGCTAGTGTCTCAGTACTCTCATTATTGGTACAGTTGTCTCAGCAAGAGAGCGCTAGTGTCTCAGTACTCTCACTATTGGTACAGTTGTCTCAGCAAGAGAGCGCTAGTGATCTCAGTACTCTCACTATTGGTACAGTTGTCTCAGCAAGAGAGCGCTAGTGGTCTCAGTACTCTCACTATTGGTACAGTTGTCTCAGCAAGAGAGCGCTAGTGGTCTCAGTACTCTCACTATTGGTACAGTTGTCTCAGCAAGAGAGCGCTAGTGGTCTCAGTACTCTCACTATTGGTACAGTTGTCTCAGCAAGAGAGCGCTAGTGATCTCAGTACTCTCACTATTGGTACAGTTGTCTCAGCAAGAGAGCGCTAGTGGTCTCAGTACTCTCACTATTGGTACAGTTGTCTCAGCAAGAGAGCGCTAGTGGTCTCAGTACTCTCACTATTGGTACAGTTGTCTCAGCAAGAGAGCGCTAGTGGTCTCAGTACTCTCACTATTGGTACAGTTGTCTCAGCAAGAGAGCGCTAGTGATCTCAGTACTCTCATTATTGGTACAGTTGTCTCAGCAAGAGAGCGCTAGTGATCTCAGTACTCTCACTATTGGTACAGTTGTCTCAGCAAGAGAGCGCAAGTGATCTCAGTACTCTCATTATTGGTACAGTTGTCTCAGCAAGAGAGCGCTAGTGATCTCAGTACTCTCACTATTGGTACAGTTGTCTCAGCAAGAGTGCGCTAGTGATCTCAGTACTCTCATATTGGTACAGTTGTCTCAGCAAGAGGCGCTAGTGATCTCAGTACTCTCACTATTGGTACAGTTGTCTCAGCAAGAGAGCGCAAGTGATCTCAGTACTCTCATTATTGGTACAGTTGTCTCAGCAAGAGAGCGCTAGTGATCTCAGTACTCTCACTATTGGTACAGTTGTCTCAGCAAGAGAGCGCTAGTGATCTCAGTACTCTCACTATTGGTACAGTTGTCTCAGCAAGAGAGCGCTAGTGGTCTCAGTACTCTCACTATTGGTACAGTTGTCTCAGCAAGAGAGCGCTAGTGGTCTCAGTACTCTCACTATTGGTACAGTTGTCTCAGCAAGAGAGCGCTAGTGGTCTCAGTACTCTCACTATTGGTACAGTTGTCTCAGCAAGAAAGCGCTAGTGATCTCAGTGCTCTCACTATTGGTACAGTTGTCTCAGCAAGAGAGTGCTAGTGGTCTCAGTACTCTCACTATTGGTACAGTTGTCTCAGCAAGAGAGCGCTAGTGGTCTCAGTACTCTCACTATTGGTACAGTTGTCTCAGCAAGAGAGCGCTAGTGGTCTCAGTACTCTCACTATTGGTACAGTTGTCTCAGCAAGAGAGCGCTAGTGATCTCAGTGCTCTCACTATTGGTACAGTTGTCTCAGCAAGAGAGTGCTAGTGATCTCAGTACTCTCACTATTGGTACAGTTGTCTCAGCAAGAGAGCGCTAGTGGTCTCAGTACTCTCACTATTGGTACAGTTGTCTCAGCAAGAGAGCGCTAGTGATCTCAGTACTCTCACTATTGGTACAGTTGTCTCAGCAAGAGAGCGCTAGTGATCTCAGTACTCTCACTATTGGTACAGTTGTCTCAGCAAGAGAGCGCTAGTGATCTCAGTACTCTCACTATTGGTACAGTTGTCTCAGCAAGAGAGCGCTAGTGATCTCAGTACTCTCACTATTGGTACAGTTGTCTCAGCAAGAGAGCGCTAGTGATCTCAGTACTCTCACTATTGGTACAGTTGTCTCAGCAAGAGAGCGCTAGTGATCTCAGTACTCTCACTATTGGTACAGTTGTCTCAGCAAGAGAGCGCTAGTGATCTCAGTACTCTCACTATTTTCCACCTGGTCATTTTCCTCAGTTTATCAGCGTGTACTTGATTATGTTCTTTAAAATAAAGGTCACCTGATATCACCGTACGTAGGTCCTTGCTTTCTATAGTGTGACCTTCCTGTGTATGGTATACAGCGCCTCTTTGAATTCCTCGTTTTTTCCATATTTGGGCTGCCGCAATTTGTCACCTTTCCACATTATTTCCTGCCTCCCACTGGAAGACTTAATAATAATAATAATATCTTTATTTCTACAAGTACAAGTACAAGGTATACACACCATAGCTGACATCAATGACATACTACTATATAGAAAGACCCTTGTTATGCTGAGCATTTCCCCTAATTTTTGTCCCCAGGATGCTACCCACACTAATTGGTTAACATCCATGTATCTACTTACTGCTAGGTTAACAGTGATAGCAGGTGTAAGGTGACTGACACCCAGGTACCTACTTACTTCTAGGTGAACAGTCATAGCAGGCGTCTTAAGGAAACACATCCCAATGTTTCCACCCATACCGGGAATCGAACCACTAATCTGAATGCGTAAGCTGAGTGCGCTACCAACCCAGCTACGGGACACATACTTAATCTATGCTCCTCCTCCTCGTCCGAACACTGGCTGATCATGGTACTTTGCATTTGTTTACAAACACCAAATACCGGATGCGGCCATGTTGTTTATTTCTTTTTGGAAGTCTGAAGATATTAAGAGTCAGCAGAGTTAAGGTCACCTACACGATTAGGTATCTTACATAAGATTAAAGGACTACTGCGTCTTGACCTTTTATGATGATGTTTCTTAAGGTCACAAACACATGTCTTGTAATAATATTGGTACAATTACCCACAATATGTTTCGCTCTCCAGGGGCTTTGTCAAAGTGACTGCTTCTCAAGGCTCTTGGAGAGCGAAACGTTCCCACATTAAAATGTCACATTAGTTGCATCTGTGACCTTTTACCTGTGTTTCCTTATTAAAACAGATATGTGAAGATTGTTATGTATAATTTGTAGGGATGGAGAGCAGTAACAGCCTGGTTGATCAGGCCATGATCCACCGCCAGGCCTGGTCATTCACCGGGCAGCGGGGGCGCTGACCCCCAGAATACCCTCCAGGTATTGCAAAGTTAAGGAGGAGATTATAAGTGTTCAGTTCTCTCATTGTTGAGTATATCTTTACTTATAAACCATGGAACGGGTGTGATTTGAACCCTAAGGTGTATAAATATACCAGCGCGTAAGCCACTGCCCCAGTGGCTTACTCACTGGCCTGAAGTTTTATGATTCACCCGCCGCAAGTTCAAACCCCACCCGTTCCATGGTTTGTTTACAATCATGGTATTCGGATTTCCTGAGTCATTCTGTTTGTTCCAGATTTCTCCCAGTTTTTTGTTGTCATCTGTGTATGAATCTTCTTTTGAGTAGAAGATTAATACAGGATTTTCCATATGTGGAAAGGTATTTAGGATTTTTCCTAATTTCCAGAATGACTTTTTGTTCGTCTTTGTTTCCTTGTCAGGTTGAGTCCTTTAGTCTCTGCAGTTTCTCTATCTAAATTTTATTTTCTTTGTTGTAATACTTTGGTTTTTATTAACGTTCAACAATCTTATTATCTTGTGTAAAGTATTCCACTTTCTCTCTCGATGTTTGATCTTATTTAAGAGTTTCTCAGCGGGTTGCATCTGAGGCGCCTCTGTACTTCTCTGTGTAGTCTTCTGAGTTGAGAATGTCCAGTCTGGTTTCCCGTGTAATGTTTGTACGTAATAACCTGTTTATTTGTAATTATAAATAAGAGTCACTTCTTGTCATTATCTTTAGTATTTTCATTGGTACGTATCCCTCAGGATGCCACCCACACCAGTCAACTAACACAAAGGCTCCTATTTACTTCTAGGTGAACAGATGGAGCAGGAGTTAGGAGACTTATCCATACGCCTGGCTCTGCCTGGGTTATTAAGTGTTCCATGGTGTTTTGGTGCCCCCCTCCCTCTCTCTCTCTCCCTCCACTCAAAGCTTTCACCTGGTGAAAGGAGAAAACACAGTCTCCTGGGCCCTGGAACACTTGTAGAGAAAATCCAGAGGTGGAGGTGGGGATGAGGTGCAGCTGAAGGTGAGGTAGAGATAATTTTGGGGTGGGAATGAGGCGCAGGAGGTGGGGTGGTGTTCATCTTAGTGTCCCACAAATACGCATTAAACCTGGTTGGGTGGTAGGGAAGGAGGTGGGGTCAACAGGTTGTTAAACCGCAAAGTAACGTCCTTTATCAACCAGTGAGGCTGGTAGCCTCAGGAGGTGCTAGGACCTAGCACCATCATCTAGCAGTTAGGTGATGGTGCTAGGACCTAGCACCATCACCTACCAGCCTGGTGATGGTGCTAGGACCTAGCACCATCATCTAGCAGTTAGGTGATGGTGCTAGGACCTAGCACCATCATCTAGCAGTTAGGTGATGGTGCTAGGACCTAGCATCATCACTAGCAGTAGGTGATGGTGCTAGACCTAGCACATCACTCTAGCAGCTGGTGATGGTGCTAGGACCTAGCATCATCACCTAGCAGCCTGGTGATGGTGCTAGACCTAGCATCATCACCTAGCAGCCTGGTGATGATGCTAGGACCTACATCATCACCTAGCAGCCTGGTGATGGTGCTAGGACCTAGCACATCACCTAGCAGCCTGGTGATGATGCTAGGACCTACATCATCACCTAGCAGCCTGGTGATGATGCTAGGACCTAGCATCATCACCTACAGCCTAATGATGGTGCTAGGACCTAGCACCATCATCTAGCAGTTAGGTGATGGTGCTAGGACCTAGCACCATCATCCTACAGCTAGGTGATGGTGCTAGGACCTAGCACCATCACTAGCAGCTGGTGATGATGCTAGGACCTAGCACATCATCCTAGCAGTCCTGGTGATGATGCTAGGACCTAGCATCATCACCTAGCAGCCTGGTGATGGTGCTAGGACCTAGCATCATCACCTAGCAGCTGGTGATGATGCTAGGACCTACATCATCACCTAGCAGCCTGGTGATGATGCTAGGACCAGCATCATCACCTAGCAGCCTGTGATGATGCTAGGACCTAGCATCATCACCTAGCAGCCTGGATGATGCTAGGACCTAGCATCATCACCTAGCAGCCAGGTGATGGTGCTAGGACCTAGCATCATCACCTAGCAGCCTGGTGATGATGCTAGGACCTAACATCATCACCTAGCAGCCTGGTGATGATGCTAGGACCTAGCATCATCACCTAGCAGCCTGGTGATGATGCTAGGACCTAGCATCATCACTAGCAGCCTGGTGATGATGCTAGGACCTAGCATCATCACCTAGCAGCCTGGTGATGATGCTAGGACCTAGCACCATCACCTAGCAGCCTGGTGATACACTCTGCACCTAGCTCACACTATATGTGATCTACTCTCACTGAACACCTAGCAATATAATGAACCTTATTTTCTTACCCTGTTGACATGATTGATCTATACCTGTGATTGACCAGTGATTGTCTTACCTGTGTTGACAGTGATTGTCTTACCTGTGTTGACAGTGATTGTCTTACCTGTGTTGACAGTGATTGTCTTACCTGTGTTGACAGTGATTGTCTTACCTGTGTTGACAATGATTGTCTTACCTGTGTTGACAGTGATTGTCTTACCTGTGTTGACAGTGATTGTCTTACCTGTGTTGACAGTGATTGTCTTACCTGTGTTGACAGTGATTGTCTTACCTGTGTTGACAGTGATTGTCTTACCTGTGTTGACAGTGATTGTCTTACCTGTGTTGACAGTGATTGTCTTACCTGTGTTGACAGTGATTGTCTTACCTGTGTTGACAGTGATTGTCTTGTTAGTGTTCACAGTGATTGTCTTGTTAGTGTTGACAGTGATTGTCTTGTTAGTGTTCACAGTGATTGTCTTGTTAGTGTTGACAGTGATTGTCTTGTTAGTGTTGACAGTGATTGTCTTGTTAGTGTTCACAGTGATTGTCTTGTTAGTGTTGACAGTGATTGTCTTGTTAGTGTTCACAGTGATTGTCTTGTTAGTGTTACAGTGATTGTCTTGTTAGTGTTCACAGTGATTGTCTTGTTAGTGTTCACAGTGATTGTCTTGTTAGTGTTGACAGTGATTGTCTTGTTAGTGTTCACAGTGATTGTCTTGTTAGTGTTGACAGTGATTGTCTTGTTAGTGTTCACAGTGATTGTCTTGTTAGTGTTGACAGTGATTGTCTTGTTAGTGTTCACAGTGATTGTCTTGTTAGTGTTCACAGTGATTGTCTTGTTAGTGTTCACAGTGATTGTCTTGTTAGTGTTCACAGTGATTGTCTTGTTAGTGTTGACAGTGATTGTCTTGTTAGTGTTCACAGTGATTGTCTTGTTAGTGTTGACAGTGATTGTCTTGTTAGTGTTCACAGTGATTGTCTTGTTAGTGTTCACAGTGATTGTCTTGTTAGTGTTGACAGTGATTGTCTTGTTAGTGTTCACAGTGATTGTCTTGTTAGTGTTGACAGTGATTGTCTTGTTAGTGTTCACAGTGATTGTCTTGTTAGTGTTCACAGTGATTGTCTTGTTAGTGTTCCAATAATTGTCTTCAGGTGAAGGGTCTTGATTCTGGTGATGATTATTATTATTATTATTATTATTATTATTATTATTATTATTATTATAATGGTGAGCGCTAAATCCGAAGGGATTATACAGCGCCTGGGGAAGGGATGGAAGGTATTCAGTCATAATTCAAGGAACTGGAGCACAGATCCAATTCCGTAGATCAAGAGCCCCTCACCAGCATCAAGGACCTACCCTTGAAGGGTACTTGATTCTGATGAAGGTTTTTTGATCTCAGGACTTAGAGCTATCTTTTCCTTAGAATATATCTGTTTTTTCCCTACTATTCCCTAAGCTCTGTGTGACCCCTATGGGTTTAGCTCTTCCCACTACAACTACTAATAATAATCATTCTACTACTACTACTAATAATAATAATAATAATAAAATTAAGAAAGTAGCAAGTAACGTCCGTGATTGAATGTGTGTGGTAGGCAGTGCCTCATGGCCCTTGTGTGTGGTGGTAGGCAGTGCCTCAGGGCCCTTGTGTGTGGTGGTAGGCAGTGCCTCAGGGCCCTTGTGTGTGGGGGTAGGCAGTGCCTCAGGGCCCTGTGTGTGGGGGTAGGCAGTGCCTCAGGGCCCTTGTGTGTGGTGGTAGGCAGTGCCTCAGGGCCCTTGTGTGTGGTGGTAGGCAGTGCCTCAGGCCCTTGTGTGGGGGTAGGCAGTGCCTCAGGGCCCTTGTGTGGGGGTAGGCAGTGCCTCAGGGCCCTTGTGTGTGGTGGTAGGCAGTGCCTCAGGGCCCTTGTGTGTGGTGGTAGGCAGTGCCTCAGGGCCCTTGTGTGTGGGGGTAGGCAGTGCCTCAGGGCCCTTGTGTGTGGGGGTAGGCAGTGCCTCAGGGCCCTTGTGTGTGGTGGTAGGCAGTGCCTCAGGGCCCTTGTGTGTGGTGGTAGGCAGTGCCTCAGGGCCCTTGTGGTGGTGGAGGCAGTGCCTCAGGGCCCTGTGTGGGGTAGGCAGTGCCTCAGGGCCCTTGTGTGTGGTGGTAGGCAGTGCCTCAGGGCCCTTGTGTGTGGTGGTAGGCAGTGCCTCAGGGCCCTTGTGTGTGGTGGTAGGCAGTGCCTCAGGGCCCTTGTGTGTGGTGGAGGCAGTGCCTCAGGGCCCTTGTGTGTGGTGGTAGGCAGTGCCTCAGGGCCCTTGTGTGTGGTGGAGGCAGTGCCTCAGGGCCCTTGTGTGTGGTGGTAGGCAGTGCCTCAGGGCCCTTGTGTGGTGGAGGCAGTGCCTCAGGCCCTTGTGTGTGTGGTAGGCAGTGCCTCAGGGCCCTTGTGTGTGGTGGAGGCAGTGCCTCAGGGCCCTTGTGTGTGGTGGTAGGCAGTGCCTCAGGGCCCTTGTGTGTGGTGGTAGGCAGTGCCTCAGGGCCCTTGTGTGTGGTGGTAGGCAGTGCCTCGGCTGTGTGTGGTGGTAGCAGTGCCTCAGGGCCTGTGTGGTGGTAGGCAGTGCCTCAGGGCCCTTGTGTGTGGTGGTAGGCAGTGCCTCAGGGCCCTTGTGTGTGGGGGTAGGCAGTGCCTCAGGGCCCTTGTGTGTGGTGGTAGGCAGTGCCTCAGGGCCCTTGTGTGTGGTGGTAGGCAGTGCCTCAGGGCCCTTGTGTGTGGTGGTAGGCAGTGCCTCAGGGCCCTTGTGTGTGGTGGTAGGCAGTGCCTCAGGGCCCTTGTGTGTGGTGGTAGGCAGTGCCTCAGGGCCCTTGTGTGTGGTGGTAGGCAGTGCCTCAGGGCCCTTGTGTGTGGTGGTAGGCAGTGCCTCAGGGCCCTTGTGTGGTGGAGGCAGTGCCTCAGGGCCCTGTGTGTGGTGGTAGGCAGTGCCTCAGGGCCCTTGTGTGTGGTGGTAGGCAGTGCCTCAGGGCCCTTGTGTGTGTGGTAGGCAGTGCCTCAGGGCCCTTGTGTGTGTGGTAGGCAGTGCCTCAGGGCCCTTTGTGTGTGGTGGTAGGCAGTGCCTCAGGGCCCTTGTGTGTGTGGTAGGCAGTGCCTCAGGGCCCTTGTGTGTGGTGGTAGGCAGTGCCTCAGGGCCCTTGTGTGTGGTGGTAGGCAGTGCCTCAGGGCCCTTGTGTGTGGTGGTAGGCAGTGCCTCAGGGCCCTTGTGTGTGTGGTAGGCAGTGCCTCAGGGCCCTTGTGTGTGGTGGTAGGCAGTGCCTCAGGGCCCTTGTGTGTGGTAGGCAGTGGCCTCATGGGCCTTGTGGTGGGCTCAGGGCCGTGGAGGCAGTGCCTCAGGGCCCTTGTGTGTGGGGGTAGGCAGTGCCTCAGGGCCCTTGTGTGTGGTGGTAGGCAGTGCCTCAGGGCCCTTGTGTGTGGGGTAGGCAGTGCCTCAGGGCCCTTGTGTGTGGGGGTAGGCAGTGCCTCAGGGCCCTTGTGTGTGGGGAGGCAGTGCCTCAGGGCCCTTGTGTGTGGTGGTAGGCAGTGCCTCAGGGCCCTTGTGTGTGGGGGTAGGCAGTGCCTCAGGGCCCTTGTGTGTGGTGGTAGGCAGTGCCTCAGGGCCCTTGTGTGTGGGGGTAGGCAGTGCCTCAGGGCCCTTGTGTGTGGGGGTAGGCAGTGCCTCAGGGCCCTTGTGTGTGGGGGTAGGCAGTGCCTCAGGGCCCTTGTGTGTGTGGTAGGCAGTGCCTCAGGGCCCTTGTGTGTGGGGGTAGGCAGTGCCTCAGGGCCCTTGTGTGTGGGTAGGAGTGCCTCAGGGCCCTTGTGTGTGTGGTAGGCAGTGCCTCAGGGCCCTTGTGTGTGGGGGTAGGCAGCCTCAGGGCCCTTGTGTGGGGTAGGCAGTGCCTCGGCCTGTGTGTGGTGGTAGGCAGTGCCTCAGGCCCTTGTGTGTGGGGTAGGCAGTGCCTCAGGGCCCTTGTGTGGGGGTAGGCAGTGCCTCAGGGCCTTGTGTGGTGGAGCGGCCTCAGGGCCCTTGTGTGTGGGGTAGGCAGTGCCTCAGGGCCCTGTGTGTGTGTGGGTAGGCAGTGCCTCAGTGGCCCTGTGTGTGGGGGTAGGCAGTGCCTCAGGGCCCTGTGTGGGGGAGGCAGTGCCTCAGGGCCTGTGTGGGGGGTAGGCAGTGCCTCAGGGCCCTTGTGTGTGGGGGTAGGCAGTGCCTCAGGGCCCTTGTGTGTGGGGGTAGGCAGTGCCTCAGGGCCCTTGTGTGTGGGGGTAGGCAGTGCCTCAGGGCCCTTGTGTGTGGGGTAGGCAGTGCCTCAGGGCCCTTTGTGTGGGGTAGGCAGGCCTCAGGGCCCTTGTGTGTGTGTGTAGGCAGTGCCTCATGGCCCTTGTGTGTGTGTGGTAGGCAGTGCCTCAGGCCCTGGTGTTTGTGTGGTATTCAGTGCCTCATGGCCCTTGTGTGTGTGTGTGGTAGGCAGCGCCCTTGTGTGTGTGTGGTAAGCAGGGCCCTTGTGTGTGTGGTAGGCAGTGCCTCAGGGCCCTTGTGTGTGTGGTAGGTAGTACCTCAGGGCCCTTGTGTGTGTGGTAGGCAGTACCTCAGGGCCCTTGTGTCTGTGTAATATTCACGGCCCTTGTGTGTGGGGGGAAGGCAGTGCCTCAAGGCCCTTGTGTGTGTGTGGTAGGCAGTGTCTCAGGGCCCTTGTGTGTGTGTTGTAGGCAGTGCCTCAGGACCCTTATGTACTCACCTATTTGTGGTTGCAGGGGTCGAGTCATAGCTCCTGGCCCCGCCTCTTTACTGATTGCTACTAGGTCTTCTCTCTCCCTGCTCCATGAGCTTTATCAAACCTAGTCTTAAAACTATGTATGGTTCCTGCCTCCACTATGTCGCTTTCTAGGCTATTCCACTTCCTGACAACTCTATGACTGAAGAAATGCTTCCTAACATCCCTTTGACTCATAGGAGTCTTCAACTTCCAATTGTGACCCCTTGTTTCTGTGTCCCCTCTCTGGAACATCTTGTCTCTGTCCACCTTATCTATTCCTCGCAGTATTTTACATGTCGTTATCATGTCTCCCCTAACCCTCCTGTCCTCTAGTGTCGTCAGGCCGATTTCCCTTAACCTTTCTTCATAGGACAATCCCCTTAGCTCTGGGACTAGTCTTGTTGCAAACCTTTGCACTTTCTCTAATTTCTTGACGTGCTTGACCAGGTGTGGGTTCCAAACTGGTGCTGCATACTCCAGTATGGGCCTGACGTATATGGTGTACAGAGTCTTGAATGATTACTTAGTGAGGTATTGGAACGCTATTCTTAGGTTTGCCAGCCGCCCGTATGCTGCAGCAGTTATCTGATTAATGTGTGCCTCAGGAGATGTGCTCGGTATTATACTCACCCCAAGATATTTTTCTTTAAGTGAGGTTTGCAGTCTTTGGCCACCTAGACTATACTCTGTCTGCGGTCTTCTTTGCCCTTCCCCGATATTCATGACTTTACATTTGGCAGGGTTAAATTCAAGGAGCCAGTTACTGGACCAGGCTTGTAGCCTGTCCAGGTCTCTTTGTATTCCTGCCTGATCCTCGACTGATTTGATTCTTCTCATTAACTTCACATCATCTGCAAACAGGGACACTTCTGAGTCTATCCCTTCCGTTATGTCATATGTATGTGTGTGTGTGTGTGTGTGTGATAGGCAGTGCCTCAGGGCCCTTGTGTGTGTGGTAGGCAGTGCCTCAGGGCCCTTGTGTATGTGTGATAGGCAGGGCCCTTGTGTGTGTGGGGGGGAAGCAGTCCCTGAAGGCCCTTGTGTGTGGGGGGTAGGCAGTGCCTCAGGGCCCTTGTGTGTGTGAGGTAAGTAGTGCCTGAGGGCCCGTGTGTGTGAGGTGAAAATAGGTGACAGTCACACTGGTACCCACCTACCTGGGTTTTTCCAGTGCTACTGTTGTAAATTCCATGTTGCAACACTACCTATCATCTCACGATTCACTACTCCTGCAACACCCTCATCTAACTTCACCATCCCATGTTGCAACACTACCTATCATCTCATGATTCACTACTCTTCTGCAACACCCTCATCTAACTTTACCATCCCATGTTGCAACACTACCTAATATCTCATGATTCACTACTCTCCTGCAACACTCTCATCTAACTTCACCATCCCATGTTGCAACACTGCCTAATATCTCATGATTCACTACTCTCCTGCAACACCTTCATCTAACTTCACCATCCCATGTTGCAACACTACCTATCATCTCATGATTCACTACTCTCCTGCAACACCTTCATCTAACTTCACCATCCCATGTTGCAACACTACCTATCAACTCATGATTCACTACTCTCCTGCAACACCCTCATTTAACTTCACCATCCCATGTTGCAACACTACCTATCATCTCATGATTCACTACTCTCCTGCAACACCTTCATCTAACTTCACCATCCCATGTTGCAACACTACCTATCAACTCATGATTCACTACTCTCCTGCAACACCCTCATCTAACTTCATCCCATGTTGCAACACTACCTACCAACTCATGATTCACTACTTTCCTGCAACACTCTCATCTAACTTCACCATCGCATGTTGCAACACTACCCATCATCTCTTTATTCAATACTCTTCTGCAACACCCTCATCTAACTTCACCATCCCATGTTGCAACACTGCCTACCATCTCATGATTCACTGCTGCAACACCCTCATCTAACTTCACCATCTCATGTTGCAACAATACCTACCATCTCATAATTCAGTACTCTCCTGCAACACCCTCATCATTGTGACTACTGTTGTTGTGGGTACTGTTAAGTTACTGTTGTTGTGGGTACTGTTAAGTTACTGTTGTTGTGGGTTTTGTTAAGTTATTGTTGTAGGTACTCTTAAGTTACTGTTGTTGTGGGTACTGTTAAGTTATTGTTGTGGGTACTGTTAAGTTACTATTGTTGTGGCTACTCTTAATTTTCTGTTGTTGTGGGTACTGTTAAATTACTGTTGTTGTGGCTACCCTTCAGTTACTGTTGTTGTGGGTACTGTTAAATTACTGTTGTTGTGGCTACCATCCAGTTACTGTTGTTGTGGCTACCATCCAGTTACTGTTGTTGTGGATACTGTTAAGTTACTATTGTTGTGGGTACTCTTAACTTACTGTTGTTGTGGGTAATGTTAAATTACTGTTGTTGTGGGTACTGTTAAGTTACTGTTGTTGTGGGTACTGTTAAGTTACTGTTGTTGTGGGTACTGTTAAGTTACTTTTGTTGTGGGTTCTGTTAAGTTACTGTTGTTGTGGGTACTGTTAAGTTACTGTTGTTGTGGGTTCTGTTAAGTTACTGTTGTGGGTTCTGTTAAGTTCCTCTTGTTGTGTGTACTGTTGAGTGCCTATTGTTGTGAGTACTGTTAAGTTACTGTTGTTGTGGGTACTGTTAAGTTACTGTTGTTGTGGGTACTGTTAAGTTACTGTTGTTTTGGGTACTGTTAAGTTAATGTTTTTGTGGGTACTGTTAAGTTAATGCTGTAGGTACTGTTAAGTTACTGTTGTTGTGGGTACTGTTAAGTTACTGTTGTTGTGGGTACTGTTAAGGTATTGTTGTTGTGGGTACTGTTAAGTTCCTCTTGTTGTGGGTACTGTTAAGTTACTGTTGTTGTAGGTACTGTTAAGTTACTGTTGTTGTAGCTACCATCCAGTTACTGTTGTTGTAGGTACTGTTAAGTTACTGTTGTTGTAGCTACCATCCAGTTACTGTTGTTGTGGGTACTGTTAAGTTATTGTTGTGGGTTCTGTTAAGTTCCTCTTGTTGTGGGTACTGTTAAGTTACTGTTGTAGGTACTGTTAAGTTACTGTTGTAGGTACTGTTAAGTTACTGTTGTGGGTTCTGTTAAGTTACTGTTGTTGTAGGTACTGTTAAGTTACTGTTGTTGTGGGTACTATTAAGTTACTGTTGTTGTGGGTTCTGTTAAGTGTCTCTTGTGGGTACTGTTAAGTTACTGTTGTTGTGAGTTCTGATAAGTTCTTCGTGTTGTGGATACCGTTAAGTTACTGTTGTGTTGGTACCGTTAAGTTACTGCTGTTGTTGTACTGTTAAGTTACTGTTGTTGTGGTACCGCTAAGTTACTGTTGTTGTGGGTACTACCATCCACTTACTGTTGTGAGTACCATCTACGTACTGTTGTGGCTACCATCCACTTACTGTTGTGGCTACCATCCACTTACTGTCGTGGCTACCATCCACTTACTGTTGTGGCTACTATCCACTTACTGTTGTGGCTACCATCCACTTACTGTTGTGGCTACTATCCACTTACTGTTGTGGGTACTACCATCCACTTACTGTTGTGGGTACTACCATCCACTTACTGCTGTGGCTACCATCCACTTACTGTTGTGGCTACCATCCACTTACTGTTGTGGCTACCATCCACTTACTGTTGTGGCTACCATCCACTTACTGTTGTGGCTACCATCCACTTACTGCTGTGGCTACCATCCACTTACTGTTGTGGCTACCATTCCTTTACTGTTGTGGCTACCATCCACTTACTGTTGTGGCTACCATCCACTTACTGTTGTGGCTACCATTCCTTTACTGTTGTGGCTACTATCCACTTACTGTTGTGGCTACCATCCACTTACTGTTGTGGCTACCATCCACTTACTGTTGTGGCTACCATCCACTTACTGTTGTGGCTACCATCCACTTACTGCTGTGGCTACCATCCACTTACTGTTGTGGCTACCATTCCTTTACTGTTGTGGCTACCATTCCTTTACTGTTGTGGCTACCATCCACTTACTGTTGTGGCTACCATCCACTTACTGTTGTGGCTACCATCCACTTACTGCTGTGGCTACCATCCACTTACTGTTGTGGCTACCATCCACTTACTGTTGTGGCTACCATCCACTTACTGTTGTGGCTACCATCCACTTACTGTTGTGGCTACCATCCACTTACTGTTGTGGCTACCATCCACTTACTGTCGTGGCTACCATCCACTTACTGTCGTGGCTACCATCCACTTACTGTTGTGGCTACCATCCACTTACTGCTGTGGCTACCATCCACTTACTGTTGTGGCTACCATCCACTTACTGTCGTGGCTACTACCATGCACTTACTGTTGTGGGTACTACCATCCACTAACTGTTGTGGCTACCATCCACTTACTGTTGTGGCTACTACCATGCACTTACTGTTGTGGGTACTACCATCCACTAACTGTTGTGGCTACTACCATGCACTTACTGTTGTGTGTACTACCATCCACTAACTGTTGTGGCTACCATCCACTTACTGTTGTGACTACTACCATGCACTTACTGTTGTGGCTACTACCATGCACTTACTGTTGTGGGTACTACCATCCACTAACTGTTGTGGCTACTACCATACACTTACTGTTGTGGCCACTACCACTCACTGTTATTAACTGTTTGAAGATAGTTACATTATCGCCTCTGTGTCTCTCTCTTCTGATTGCCATAATTTCATTATTTTATTATTTATCTTTACTTAACACTTTATTTCTTATTGCTTCACACTTGTTCTTTTTTTTTCGTGTAGAATTATATTGCAATTCTTAATATCTTTTTTTATTTTTTTTTATTCTTGGTACACGAAATGTTACTTGTTTAAAACGGGTTGAGGTGAGGTTTTGTCTGGGTTGGGGGGGGGGTGAAGGAGAGTGGAGAGAAATAAAGGTTTTAATAATGTATTTTAAACCCATGGGTTTAATATTAAACCCATGGGTATGATGTTAAACCCATGGGTGTAATGTTAAACCCATGGGTGTGATATTAAAACATGAATAAGGCAGTGTTTGGCAACGAGGATACACAACAAACGTTTATATATGAACGTTTGTCACTGGGATATACAGTGTAAATACACTGACATATACACCGTATATGCCAGTGCATTTACGACCAGGTGAGGCCTGGTGAGAGACCGGGCCGCGGGGGCGTTGACACCTGGAACTCTCTCCAGGTAAACTGCAGGTATCAGTGTATTTACACTGAGACTTCAATCATTACTTTAAGTATTCTTGACTAGTGGTATGCAACCTTAATGACCCTCGTGTACTAGATACACTTTAAATCCTTATGTAGTGGATAGTTTTTAATCCCTTATGTAGTGGATAGTCAAGACTGTGTATTTGACTAAAGAAGCCTACTGTGTAGGGCAAGCGTTTTATCAGTAGATACCAAACTGTTGTACCTGTGTCGTAATATTCAGTACCAGGATTATTATCCTGGTACCTGCAGTACCAGGATTATTATCATGGTACTGCAACTCAACTAAGAACCTGAGAATGAACAACGATCAACCAGAACTTATTATAATTAGTATTAGTATTTTTATTATTATTATTATTATTATTATTATTATTATTATTATTATTATTATTATTATTGTGATTATTTTTATTATGGTTATTATTATAATTAGTTTTATGGTAATTATTTATATTATTATTACGGTGATTATTATGGTTATTATTATTATTATGGCTATCATTATTATTTAATATTATGATAGGAAGCGCTAAAATCGTAAGTCATATCTGTTGAGTGGGAGGTGGATGGGGTTGTTCCGAGGAGAGGATGGTTATCATATATATTACATGGCTTGTTTAAGAGGAAATCTTTCATTTAGTAACGCACTTTTTCATCAAGCTTCGTGTACTTTAGTTAATTGAGTCTTCTGATAACTCTGAGGTATTTTTTATGTCATTGTCAAATGCACTCTGTACTGATTAATTCTCTGCGTGAGTTTCATCTTTGCTGGGATAAAAAGTGTTTGTTGTTTATGTTCAGGCTGTTTAGTTGTTCAAGGTGTAGTGTGTGTTTGTCTGTGTGTGTGTGTTTGTTTGTGTGTGTGTTTGTCTGTGTGTGTGTTTGTTTGTGTGTGTGTGTTTGTTTGTGTGTGGTGTGTGTGTGTGTGTGTGTGTGTGTGGTGTGTGTGGTGTGTGTGTGTGTGTGTGTGGTGTGTGTGTGTGTGTGGTGTGTGTGTGTGTGTGGTGTGTACTCACCTAATTGTACTCACCTAATTGTG
>WNWK01007063.1:75000-98234 GCA_009830355.1 Cherax destructor
ACACCACGAGTACTGAACACTAACAGTACACCACGAGTACTGAACACTAACAGTACACCACGAGTACTGAACACTAACAGTACACCACAAGTACTGAACACTAACAGTACACCACGAGTACTGAACACTAACAGTACACCACGAGTACTGAACACTAACAGTACACCACGAGTACTGAACACTAACAGTACACCACAAGTACTGAACACTAACAGTACACCACGAGTACTGAACACTAACATTACACCACGAGTACTGAACACTAACAGTACACCACGAGTACTGAACACTAACAGTACACCACGAGTACTGAACACTAACAGTACACCACGAGTACTGAACACTAACAGTACACCACGAGTACTGAACACTAACAGTACACCACAAGTACTGAACACTAACAGTACACCACGAGTACTGAACACTAACAGTACACCACGAGTACTGAACACTAACAGTACACCACGAGTACTGAACACTAACAGTACACCACGAGTACTGAACACTAACAGTACACCACGAGTACTGAACACTAACAGTACACAACGAGTACTGAACACTAACAGTACACCACGAGTACTGAACACTAACAGTACACCACGAGTACTGAACACTAACAGTACACCACAAGTACTGAACACTAACAGTACACCACGAGTACTGAACACTAACAGTACACCACGAGTACTGAACACTAACAGTACACCACGAGTACTGAACACTAACAGTACACCACGAGTACTGAACACTAACAGTACACCACGAGTACTGAACACTAACAGTACACCACGAGTACTGAACACTAACAGTACACCACGAGTACTGAACACTAACAGTACACCACGAGTACTGAACACTAACAGTACACCACGAGTACTGAACACTAACAGTACACCACGAGTACTGAACACTAACAGTACACCACGAGTACTGAACACTAACAGTACACCACGAGTACTGAACACTAACAGTACACCACGAGTACTGAACACTAACAGTACACCACGAGTACTGAACACTAACAGTACACCACGAGTACTGAACACTAACAGTACACCACGAGTACTGAACACTAACAGTACACCACGAGTACTGAACGCTGTCGCAGATGAATTAATCAATCAGATGCTTGAGGATGGTGTTATCGCACCTAGCAATTCACCCTGGAATGCGCCCTTGATCTTAGTACCTAAGAAGGACGGTACTTGGTGCCCAGTGATTGACTTTAGGAAGTTAAATGCGAAAACAATTCCAGATCGCTTCCCACTTCCTGTACTTGGTGACCTTTTACGTAAGATCGGAGATAACAAAGTCTTCTCGACCCTACATTTGTTACAAAGGTTTTGGCAAGTCCCTCTTCACGAGGACAGCCAAGAGCTAACCGCATTCTCCACACCAACAGGTCATTTTCACTTCCTACGTATGACCTTCTGTTTAAGATCCTCACCTATCACATTCTCCAGGCTCATGACCAATATCTTTAGAGGTCTCATAGGTAATGCACTTATGGTGTACTTAGATGATGTGATTGTTATGTCACAAGACGTAGATACGCACTTAAAAAGACTTGACATAGTACTGGGTAAGCTTGAAGAAGCCAATTTAAAGATCAAACTGTCCAAATGTCAATTTTTCAGATCAGAAATCAAGTTTCTTGGCCACGTAGTCACTCGTAGAGGGGTTACGACTGACCAGAGTAAAGTAACTGCAGTATTAGATTTCCCATCTCCCAAAACTGCTGATGCCGTAAGATCCTTTGTGGGCTTAGCAGGTTTTTATAGATCATTCATTGCTAATTTTTCTTCCATAACAGCTCCTCTAACTGAGTTGCTTAAGAAAGATGCTCCATTTGTTTGGACCTTCCGTCAAGAAAGAGCATTCCAAACTCTCAAAGAAAGGATAACATTTGCCCCTATTTTGAAATTTCCAGATTTTTCACAGCCTTTCTACCTGACCACTGATGCTAGTTCAATAGGCATTGGTGCCGTCCTTGCACAAAAGACCAGTAGCAAGTACAACGCAGTTGCATTTGCTAGCCGAGTCCTTACTAAAGCTGAACGTAATTATACAGTTACTGAGCAAGAAGCTTTAGCGATAGTATGGTCTTTAAAGCACTTCCGAGACATCATATATCAGTACTATGTTCATGTCTTGACAGACCATGACCCATTGATACCTTTATTCCAGAATAAACAACCTACTGGAAGACTAGCCAGATGGTCCTTGACTATCCAAGAGTTCAACCCTACCTTTTGAACATTTACCTGGCAAGTCAAATGTAGTTGCAGATGCTTTATCACGACATATTAGTTTAGTAACTGCTGATCCTCCATTTAGTGCCGAGGATGTAGAGAATGCTCAAAGAACAGATCCCTTGTGGTCTGGTGTGATTCCTGCTCCAGGAAGATCTTATCCTCACTGTGAAGCCACCAGCACCCATCAGTGACTTTGTCTTGAACCAAAAATTACTGTATCGCACAGCCGAGCTGGGTACTCCTAGTAGAAGAGTATACCAGTTAGTAATTCCACAGTCACTAGTGAAGGTAGCCTTGCAGCTAGTTCACGATGTATCAGGTGTTGCGCACCCTGGTATGGATCGTTCCGTAAAACAAGCCAGATTGAACTACTTTTGGCCTCGTATGTCCACTGATATTACTGAGTATGTTAAGAAATGTAGTGTCTGTATGCAACATAAAGGCAATGTTACTGGTCCTAACCCTGTTCAAGTGTTTCCAACTACTAGTGAGCCATGGGAAAGAGTTGCACTAGATCTGTTGACTAATTTCCAATGTTCTCTCAAAGGAAACAAACATCTGTGTGTGATGGTCGATCATTTTACCAGATATTGTGATCCTTTGCAGATGACACCCGAATCTGTATGACAGTGTCCACCGTTGAAGACACTGCAAGACTCCAAGCAGACATCAACCAAATCTTTAAATGGGCTGCAGAAAACAATGTGAAGTTCAATGATGAGAAATTTCAATTACTCAGATATGGAAAACGTGAAGAAATTAAAATCTCATCGGAGTACAAAACAAATTCCAACCACACAATAGAGCGAAAAACTAATGTCAAAGACTTGGGAGTGATCATGTCAGAGGATCTCACCTTCAAGGACCATAACACCGTAGCAATCGCATCTGCTCGAAAAATGACGGGATGGATATTGAGAACCTTCAAAACCAGGGATGCCAAGCCCATGTTGACACTTTTCAGGTCGCTTGTTCTATCTAGGCTGGAATATTGCTGCATACTAACTGCACCTTTCAAGGCAGGTGAAATTGCTGACCTTGAAAATGTACAGAGAACCTTCACGGCACGCATAACTGCGATAAACCACCTCAATTACTGGGAACGCTTGAAGTTCCTAAACCTGTACTCCCTAGAACGCAGGCGGGAGAGATACATTATTATATACACTTGGAAAATTCTCGAGGGATTAGTACCAACTTGCACACGAGAGTCACTCCCTACGAAAGCAAAAGACTCGGCAGACGATGTAACATCCCCCCAATGAAAAGCAGGGTGCCACTAACACGTTGAGAGACAACACAATAAGTGTCATGGGCCCAAGACTGTTCAACTGCCTCCCAGCATACATCAGGGGGATTACCAACAAACCCCTGCCTGTCTTGAAGCAGGCAATGGACAGGCACCTAAAGTCGGTACCTGACCAGCCAGGCTGAGGTTCATACGTTGGACTGTGTGCGGCCAGCAGTAACAGCCTAGTTGATCAGGCTCTGATCCAACATGAGGCCTGGTCACAGACCGGGCCGCAGGGGCGTTGACCCCTGGAACTCTCTCCAGATATTGCAGATAAGACTGCTGAAACAGTAGCTAAAGTGTTCAAGGTACGTATAATCTGCAGACATACCACTCCTAATAACAGATAATGGAGGTGAATTTTGTAATGAGATTCTAGAAAACTTGTGTACTTTGTACAAGATTACAAAATCGACCATTGTCCCTCACCATCCGGCCAGTAATGGTTTAGCAGAAGAACTAATAAGAAAGTCCTTGACGTCTTGAGAGCAACCATCAATCCCAATAGTGCAACCTGGGATGAAGTTATACCTGATGTTCAGTGTGCAATAAATTCTGCTTATAATTCTTCCATAGGTGACACCCCACATTATGCATTGTACGGTGTTGATAAGCGTTTGCCTTATGAGTTGTTATATTCTAATCCGAAACCAACTTACAATCCTGATGATTTCATTGCAACTCGTACCAGTCAAGCTCAGAGTGCTTTCAGACGAATCCATGAAACACTTCATAAGTCAACAGCAGAATTCACAAGAGTAACTAATACTCGAGCCAAACCGAGCAAAGTTAAAGTAGGTTCGAGAGTTATGCTGATTAACTTTAATAAAACTTCGGCAATGCCAAAACTCGACCAAAAGTTTGTTGGTTGAGTAGTCGAACATATTAATGGAAATAAGTACAAAGTTAGAGAAATTAGTACGAATCAGTATAAAGAATCGCATTTAGATCATATGAAGTTAGTATGTGATGAGGACGAGGTCCCAGACAAGCGCGACAATTTTCCTGTTGCTGTACCCTCTACCTCTAATGATCAGTCAGATGATCAACCTGAATGTCGTTATTTCCTACATACACGACATGTATTGAGAAGTCCTCAAGTATCATTTGTGGATACCAGGGTAGATCCTCTTCAACCAGAAATTGAGTTACCAGTTGCAACAGAGTTTGATCCTCCCAGAGATGATAATCATTCAGCATATGTCAATCTCACCCTAGCAGAGTTGGGGTTAAATGTAAATAACCTGTATTGATAAATAATGTAGTACATAATTGTATTTCAACTGTGTGTTACAATATCAACGTAGTATTATTCAAGAAAATTTTTTGTGTTCACGTTCTCTCCGAATTCTGAGATTTAACAGTATAGATTTCAGTGCACCAGATCTACCTTGTCTGTTAATCACTGCCTTACTTGTAAATATATTTCCTCAGAATTCGTAGATCACATGAAGACAGATCGATCGATCGATTTTTTTTATCTCTTATATTATAAATTCTAGTATTGAGCTCATTAATTCCTATGAATCATGATATATCATATAGTACTGTATATTGATTTTCATCACGATAATATCAATGTGTAGTATAATTTTCAACTGTTGTGTACTTTGACATTGTATTCAGTCCAGAGCCATACGCCTGTTGCCTCTAGTTAGTATTACCTGTATGTCGGGATGACATACATAACGTAGCCAAGCTGTCACTAGCAGTTCAGTTATAGTACAGTATTAGTAGCTAATAACCATTACTGAGTCACGAGCTTTGAACGTGACCGTTGGCCGTTATATTCTTGATGACGTAAGCAGTGTCAAAGGTCAGTCTTCGAATATGAACGCCCCTCAGTCCTTCTAGAGTCAGTATTAGTTGAGTGAGCAGAGAGACAGGCCAGGCTGCTCTGGGCGCTGAGTGTACACCCATATATTTCCTCCAGTACATCAGATTCCAACCAACCTCCTCTGTATTATTATACCCAATCTACGAAAGATCACCCACGACACTGAACACTAACAGTACACCACGACACTGAACACTAACAGTACACCACGACACTGAACACTAACAGTACACCACGAGTACTGAACACTAACAGTACACCACGACACTGAACACTAACAGTACACCACGAGTACTGAACACTAACAGTACACCACGACACTGAACACTAACAGTACACCACAAGTACTGAACACTAACAGTACACCACGACACTGAACACTAACAGTACACCACGACACTGAACACTAACAGTACACCACGAGTACTGAACACTAACAGTACACCACGAGTACTGAACACTAACAGTACACCACGACACTGAACACTAACAGTACACCACGAGTACTGAACACTAACAGTACACCACGACACTGAACACTAACAGTACACCACGAGTACTGAACACTAACAGTACACCACGACACTGAACACTAACAGTACACCACGAGTACTGAACACTAACAGTACACCACGACACTGAACACTAACAGTACACCACGACACTGAACACTAACAGTACACCACGAGTACTGAAACAACATAACGACACGAACACTAACACACCACGAGTACTGAACACTAACAGTACACCACGACACTGAACACTAACAGTACACCACGACACTGAACACTAACAGTACACCACGAGTACTGAACACTAACAGTACACCACGAGTACTGAACACTAACAGTACACCACGAACTGAACACTAACAGTACACCACGAGTACTGAACACTAACAGTACACCACGACACTGAACACTAACAGTACACCACGACACTGAACACTAACAGTACACCACGAACTGAACACTAACAGTACACCACGACACTGAACACTAACAGTACACCACGAGTACTGAACACTAACAGTACACCACGACACTGAACACTAACAGTACACCACGACACTGAACACTAACAGTACACCACGACACTGAACACTAACAGTACACCACGACACTGAACACTAACAGTACACCACGACACTGAACACTAACAGTACACCACGACACTGAACAATAACAGTACACCACGACACTGAACACTAACAGTACACCACGACACTGAACACTAACAGTACACCACGAGTACTGAACACTAACAGTACACCACGATACTGAACACTAACAGTACACCACGAACTGAACACTAACAGTACACCACGAGACTGAACATAACAGTACACCACGAGACTGAACACTAACAGTACACCACGACACTGAACACTAACAGTACACCACGAGTACTGAACACTAACAGTACACACGAGTTGAACACTAACAGTACACCACAGTACTAACACAACAGTCACCGAGATGAACACAACATACACCACAGAGTGAAGCTGAACACAACACTACAACAACAGGGTGAAATGAACACAACACTACAACAACAGGGTGAAATGAACACAACACTACAACAGGTGAAATGAACACAACACTACAACAACAGGGGTGAAGATGAACACAACACTACAACAACAGGGGTGAAGATGAACACAACACTACAACAACAGGGGGTGAAATGAACACAACACTACAACAACAGGGTGAAGATGAACACAACACTACAACAACAGGGGTGAAGATGAACACAACACTACAACATGGGGTGAAGATGAACACAACACTACAACAACAGGGGGTGAAATGAACACAACACTACAACAACAGGGGTGAAAATGAACACAACACTACAACAACAGGGGGTGAAGATGAACACAACACTACAACAACAGGGGGTGAAGATGAACACAACACTACAACAACAGGGGGTGAAGATGAACACAACACTACAACAACAGGGGTGAAAATGAACACAACACTACAACAACAGGGGGTGAAAATGAACACAACACTACAACAACAGGGGTGAAGATGAACACAACACTACAACAACATGGGGTGAAGATGAACACAACACTACAACAACAGGGGTGAAGATGAACACAACACTACAACAACAGGGGGTGAAAATGAACACAACACTACAACAACAGGGGGTGAAAATGAACACAACACTACAACAACAGGGGGTGAAAATGAACACAACACTACAACAACAGGGGTGAAGATGAACACAACACTACAACAACAGGGGTGAAGATGAACACAACACTACAACAACAGGGGTGAAGATGAACACAACACTACAACAACAGGGGTGAAATGAACACAACACTACAACAACAGGGGGTGAAGATGAACACAACACTACAACAACAGGGGTGAAGATGAACACAACACTACAACAACAGGGGTGAAGATGAACACAACACTACAACAACAGGGGTGAAATGAACACAACACTACAACAACAGGGGTGAAATGAACACAACACTACAACAACAGGGGTGAAAATGAACACAACACTACAACAACAGGGGTGAAGATGAACACAACACTACAACAACAGGGTGAAATGACACAACACTACAACAACAGGGGGTGAAATGAACACAACACTACAACAACAGGGAGTGAAAGATGAACACAACACTACAACAACAGGGGGTGAAAGATGAACACAACTACTCACAAACAACAGGTACAACGAAGATGACACAACACTACAAACAGGTGAAGATTAACATAACACTGGAAGACAGTGGGAGAAGTGTCAATGTAGGGTGGTGAAAAACAGCTAAGACAGTGGGAGAAGTTGTCTTGTGGGTGGTGAAAGAGGCAGTTAGACAGTGGAGAAAAGTTGTCTGTGTGGGTGAAGATGAGCAGTTCAACAGTAGAGAAGTTGTCTGTGTGGGTGTGAAAGAGCACTAGACAGTGAGGAAATGTCCCCGGTGGGATGATGAAAAGCACTCAACAACAGGGAGTGAAGATGTCTGGTGAATGAAACCACTACAGAAAGTAGACAAGTTTTCTATTGAAGTTAAAACCGGAAGACAGTGGGAGAAGTTGTCTGTGTGGGTGGTGAAAGAGGCAGTTAGACAGTGGGAGAAGTTGTCTGTGTGGGTGGTGAAAGAGGCAGTTAGACAGTGGGAGAAGTTGTCTGTGTGGGTGGTGAAAGAGGCAGTTAGACAGTGGGAGAAGTTGTCTGTGTGGGTGGTGAAAGAGGCAGTTAGACAGTGGGAGAAGTTGTCTGTGTGGATGATGAAAGAGGCAGTTAGACAGTGGGAGAAGTTGTCTGTGTGGATGATGAAAGAGCCAGTTAGACTGTGGGAGAAGTTGTCTGTGTGGGTGGTGAAAGAGACAGTTAGACAGTGGGAGAAGTTGTCTGTGTGGGTGGTGAAAGAGGCAGTTAGACAGTGGGAGAAGTTGTCTGTGTGGATGGTGAAAGAGGCAGTTAGACAGTGGGAGAAGTTGTCTGTGTGGATGGTGAAAGAGGCAGTTAGACAGTGGGAGAAGTTGTCTGTGTGGGTGGTGAAAGAGGCAGTTAGACAGTAGGAGAAGTTGTCTGTGTGGGTGGTGAAAGAGGCAGTTAGACAGTGGGAGAAGTTGTCTGTGTGTGTGGTGAAAGAGGCAGTTAGACAGTGGGAGAAGTTGTCTGTGTGGGTGGTGAAAGAGGCAGTTAGACAGTGGGAGAAGTTGGCTGTGTGGGTGGTGAAAGAAGTAGACAGGGAGAAGTTGTCTGTATGGATGGTGAAAGGCAGTTAGACAGGAGAAGTTGTCTGTGTGGATGATGAAAGAGGCAGTTAGACTGTGGAGAAGTTGTCTGTGTGGGTGGTGAAAGAGGCAGTTAGACAGTGGGAGAAGTTGTCTGTGTGGGTGGTGAAAGGCAGTTAGACAGGAGAAGTTGTCTGTGGATGGTGAAAGAGGCTGTTAGACAGTGGAGAAGTTGTCTGTGTGGGTGGTGAAAGAGGCAGTAGACAGTGGAGAAGTTGTCTTGTGGGTGATGAAAGAGGCTGTTAGACAGTGAGAAGTTGTCTGTGTGGGTGATGAAAGAGGCTAGTTAGACAGTGGGAGAAGTTGTCTGTGTGGGTGATGAAAGAGGCTAGTTAGACAGTGGGAGAAGTTGTCTGTGTGGGTGATGAAAGAGGTGTTAGACAGTGGAGAGTTGTCTGTGTGGGTGATAAAGAGGCAGTTAGACAGTGGGAGAAGTTGTCTGTGTGGATGATGAAAGAGGCAGTTAGACAGTGGGAGAAGTTGTCTGTGTGGATGATGAAAGAGGCTGTTAGACAGTGGGAGAAGTTGTCTGTGTGGGTGATGAAAGAGGCTGTTAGACAGTGGGAGAAGTTGTCTGTGTGGGTGATGAAAGAGGCTGTTAGACAGTGGGAGAAGTTGTCTGTGTGGGTGATGAAAGAGGCTGTTAGACAGTGGGAGAAGTTGTCTGTGTGGGTGATGAAAGAGGCAGCAGAAGCACTGTGCACAACTTGTTAAAATATCAATAAGTCAGTAGATACAGAGGAACTACCAGCGGTATGGAAGACACCAAACTTTATCTCACTGTTTAAGAGTAGACAGACAGTATTAAACTACACGTGTGTGGTACCGTGTTTGTACAGTGAGGTAGTGTTTGTACAGTGTGGTAGTGTTTGTACAGTGAGGTAGTGTTTGTACAGTGTTGTAGTGTTTGTACAGTGTGGTAGTGTTTGTACAGTGAGGTAGTGTTTGTACAGTGTGGTAGTGTTTGTACAGTGTGGTAGTGTTTGTACAGTGTGGTAGTGTTTGTACAGTGTGGTAGTGTTTGTACAGTGTTGCAGTGTTTGTACAGTGTGGTAGTGTTTATACAGTGTTGCAGTAAGAGCAACAGTGTCTTATCCTAACTGCTACTACATTTTTCCTGGTCTCACATTTCCCCCACAATGCTTCTGTACTCAGACTTGCTCTTAACACAAGTTCCCCACAATGCATCTGTACTCAGACTTGCTCTTAACACAAGTTCCCCACAATGCATCTGTACTCAGACTTGCTCTTAACACAAGTTCCCCACAATGCTTCTGTACTCAGACTTGCTCTTAACACATGTTCCCCACAATGCATCTGTACTCAGACTTGCTCTTAACACATGTTCCCCACAATGCATCTGTACTCAGACTTGCTCTTAACACATGTTCCCCACAATGCATCTGTACTCAGACTTGCTCTTAACATATGTTCCCACCACAAAATATTTCTAGTATATCTTTTGTCTTGTTCTATTTTAAACTACAAAAACATTTGCAGAATTTCTTTTCAATTTCTTCTAGTAAATTATCCAAAATATTTTGACCTACTGTCAGTGTTTTTTTTATTTTGTGTTGTCCTAAATTTTTGGTTATCAAAAGAGATTTTATTGTATTAGATTAGATTGATAGTCGCGTGTGGATGTTAAGTGGCAGACTATAAAGTGTTTTCTTGGGTGACTGTTTGTAAAGCTCTCTTCATTTATCTGCCTCCACCCCACCCATAACAAGCTGTATATACGAGCTGTTGGAGTGTGAGCAGGGTAATATTTAGTGAAGGGATTCAGGGAAACCGGTTAGATGGACTTGGGTAGCGTTGGAAATTGAGTTGAGCAAATATTCTGTTAGCGGGATGGATTGTGAAGGACTTGCCTAGTATGGGCCAACAGGCCTGCTACAGTGTTTCTCCTTTCTTATGTTCTTATGACTTGAGTCCTGGAAATGGGAAGTACAATGCCTGCACTTTAAAAGGAGGGGTCTGGGATACTGGCAGTTTGGAGGGACTTCTCAGCTGTCGTATCTGAGCGCCTCTGCAAAGACAGTGATTTTGTATGAGGGAGGTGAAAATGTTGAATGATGTTGAAAGTATTTTCTTTTTGGGGATTTTCTTTCTTTTTGGGTCACCCTGCCTTGGTGGGAGACGGCAGACTTGTTGATATATATATATATATATATATATATATATATATATATATATATATATATATATATATATATATATATATATATATATATATATATATATATATATATATAATATATATATATATACCGAATAAGGCATACGAAAAATTTTATGCAGTAATTTCGCAAAAAATCATTCTGAACCTAACAAAAAAAATATATTTCATTGTGTTTGTTTATTATTAAATTATTGTAAACTTATATAAAATACATTTAGTTGGATTAGGCTAAATTAAATTGCGCTTGTTATAATAAGATTAGGTAAGTTTTGTAAGGTTCTTTTGGTACGAAATTATTAATTTTTACATTAACATAAATGAAAGTCTATTACACGAGGGTCATTAAGGTTGGTTAATGGGGTTTAAAGTCTATCTACTACACGAGGGTCATTAAAGTTGGTTAATGGGGTTTAAAGTCTATCTACTACATGAGGGTCATTAAGGTTGGTTAATGGGGTTTAAAGTCTATCTACTACACGAGGGTCATTAAGGTTGGTTAATGGGGTTTAAAGTCTATCTACTACACGAGGGTCATTAAGGTTGGTTAATGGGGTTTAAAGTCTATCTACTACACGAGGGTCATTAAGGTTGGTTAATGGGGTTTAAAGTCTATCTACTACACGAAGGTCATTAAGGTTGGTTAATGAGGTTTAAAGTCTATCTACTACACGAGGGTCATTAAGGTTGGTTAATGGAGTTTAAAGTCTATCTACTACACGAGGGTCATTAAGGTTGGTTAATGGGGTTTAAAGTCTATCTACTACACGAGGGTCATTAAGGTTGGTTAATGGGGTTTAAAGTCTATCTACTACACGAGGGTCATTAAGGTTGGTTAATGGAGTTTAAAGTCTATCTACTACGAGGTCATTAAGGTTGGTTAAGAGTTAAGTCTATCTACTACCGGGTCATTAAGGTTGGTTAATGGGGTTTAAAGTCTATCTACTACACGAGGGTCATTAAGGTTGGTTAATGGAGTTTAAAGTCTATCTACTACACGAGGGTCATTAAGGTTGGTTAATGGAGTTTAAAGTCTATCTACTACACGAGGGTCATTAAGGTTGGTTAATGGGGTTTAAAGTCTATCTACTACACGAGGGTCATTAAGGCTGCATGTCACCTGTACACCACCAGTCAAGAATACTTTAATACCTAAAATACTGATTAATGTAAACTACCAGTGTATATACACTGAGATATATACACCTCAGTGTATATACACTGAGAGATACACCTCTCAGTGTATATACACTGAGATATTCACCTCTCAGTGTATATACACTGAGATATACACCTCTCAGTGTATATACATTGAGAGTTACATACCTATGTATATGTATAAGTTTATATATTTTATGGGTCTTGTTTATATAATGTGGAGACTTGTATATATGTGTTGTCTGTGTTTGTGTTGTGTTGTGTATATTGTGTTGCGTCACAGGTGTTAATGTTTTAAATGCTTGTGTTTCAGGTGTTGGTGCTGGGGTGAACACTCCTCATCTGGTCGGGGCCGCCCACCTGGCTGCTACCGCCCTCCCTGCCGCCCACATTTCCCCCCACCCACCATGTGACCCCCCAACCCATCGATGCTGCTCGTGCCACCCACCTCGCGCTCCGCCCACGCCGCCGAGCCTGTGGTGCCGCCCACCTCTGACAACAACAGGTGTCACACCTACCCAAACACTCTGGTGCCTATCAAAGCAGAGCCCGCCCACCTACACCCACATCTCCCACACATGTCAGGCCTGAACGACACCCAATACCCGCCCGCGTCTACCGCCACCCACTCGGCGCCCAACACACCCGCGCCTCCATCTACACCCACACCCGCGCCTCCGGTATCCGTTCCGTCAGATCGGTCAGCGTCGGGAGGCTCAGCTAGTGGCGGTCCCCTCTCAATCATCCCTCCATCCGTCGTAGCACCTTCCGGTCCCATTCTTCCGGCATCTACAAGCACGGGATCAGTGGGAGGTGGGTCAGTGGGCGCTCTCACCCCAGCTATGCCCGTTCCCGGTCCCTCAAACCCACAACAGCAGCAGCAACAACAACAGGGACAGCAGCAACAGCAGCAGCAACAACAACAGCCACCGCTACATCACCCGCTTCTTGGCTACGTCTCACACGGCAACAAGATTCTCTCTCGTAATCTCAACGGCACGCGTGAGTATACCTTGTGGTATCCCTGTATCCCTCACCTAGTACCCGTGTATCCCTCATCTAGTACCCGTGTATCCCTCACCTAGTATCCGTGTATCCCTCACCTAGTACCCGTGTATCCCTCACCTAGTACCCGTGTATCCCTCACCTAGTACCCGTGTATCCCTCACCTAGTACCCGTGTATCCCTCACCTAGTACCCGTGTATCCCTCACCTAGTACCCGTGTATCCCTCACCTAGTGACCCGTGTATCCTCACCTAGTACCCGTGTATCCCTCACCTAGTACCCGTGTATCCCTCACCTAGTACCTGTGTATCCCTCACATAGTACCTGTGTATCCCTCACATAGTACCTGTGTATCCCTCACCTAGTACCCGTGTATCCCTCACATAGTACCTGTGTATCCCTCACCTAGTACCCGTGTATCCCTCACATAGTACCTGTGTATCCCTCACCCAGTAAGCGTGTATCCCTCACCTTGTATACACATTACCTTCTTCCCACATCATATTGAGTTTGTATTATTGTCTTGTGTATTATTCTCATACTCACCCTGACTTGTACTCATGTTCACCGCTGACCATCATATTCACTCTCACAGTCACTCTGTCTCACAGTAGTCTTCATGGATCTCAAGTTCTAACTCCTCACTCTACCTCACAGTCACTACCTTCATAATGACTTGGTTTTACACACATAACACGACCCTTATGCATCACCCATCACACAGTCACCCATTACTCTCACCCACAGTTACCCATCACAGTCACCCATCACTCACACCCACAGTTACCCATTACAGTCACCCATCACTCACACCATCACGGTCACCCATCACTCATACACACAGTTACCCATCAAAGGAGAGAATCTTGACAAGCGTCAAGACCTACTATTTTTCTTGAAGATAGGAGTAACTCTGGCCTCCTTGAACCCCTCTGGTACTGTATTAGTGGTGATGGACAAATTTATTATGTGAGCAATGGGGATTGCCAGCTCAGAGGCACCATCTTTTAGGAACTTAGACGGGATGTTATCAACACTTGACACAACTGCCTACTAAGCTTAAAGTCTTGATACTTGACACAACTGCCTACTGAGCATAAAGTCTTGACACTTGACACAACTGCCTACTAAGCATAAAGTCTTGACACTTGACACAACTGCCTACTAAGCATAAAGCCTTGACACTTGACACAACTGCCTACTAAGCATAAAGTCTTGACACTTGACACAACTGCCTACTAAGCTTAAAGTCTTGACACTTGACACAACTGCCTACTGAGCATAAAGTCTTGACACTTGACACAACTGCCTACTAAGCATAAAGTCTTGACACTTGACACAACTGCCTACTAAGCATAAAGTCTTGACACTTGACACAACTGCCTACTAAGCATAAAGTCTTGACACTTGACACAACTGCCTACTAAGCATAAAGCCTTGACACTTGACACAACTGCCTACTAAGCATAAAGTCTTGACACTTGACACAACTGCCTACTAAGCTTAAAGTCTTGACACTTGACACAACTGCCTACTGAGCATAAAGTCTTGACACTTGACACAACTGCCTACTAAGCATAAAGTCTTGACACTTGACACAACTGCCTACTAAGCATAAAGTCTTGACACTTGACACAACTGCCTACTAAGCATAAAGTCTTGACACTTGACACAACTGCCTACTAAGCATAAAGTCTTGACACTTGACACAACTGCCTACTAAGCATAAAGTCTTGACACTTGACACAACTGCCTACTAAGCATAAAGCCTTGACACTTGACACAACTGCCTACTAAGCATAAAGTCTTGACACTTGACACAACTGCCTACTAAGCATAAAGTCTTGACACTTGACACAACTGCCTACTAAGCATAAAGTCTTGACACTTGACACAACTGCCTACTAAGCATAAAGTCTTGACACTTGACACAACTGCCTACTAAGCATAAAGTCTTGACACTTGACACAACTGCCTACTAAGCATAAAGCCTTGACACTTGACACAACTGCCTACTAAGCATAAAGTCTTGACACTTGACACAACTGCCTACTAAGCATAAAGTCTTGACACTTGACACAACTACCTTGACACTTGTCAAATAAAAGCTTGGCACTTTTCAACATTTGTAAAAAGAATCTTGACATGTGTAAAAAAAACTTCAAACTTTTGACAGCTTTGTTTACAAACTTGACAGTTTGTAAACAATCTTGAAATGTTTCACAGTTTGTGAACAAACTTTAATTTTTGACAGTTTGCTGACAGTATTAAAAGTTGACAGTTGTAAACAATCATCGGACTTGACAGTTGTAAACAATCTTGAAACTTGACAGTTGTAAACAGTCTTGTATATGTGTGTGTGAGAACAGTGTGTGTGTGTGTGAACAGTGTGTGTGGGAGTAGTGAGTGCACACAATAGTGTGTACAGGCTGGTGTAAACAAGTGTGTGTGTATACAGGCTGGTGTAAACAAGGGTGTGTGTGTGTACAGGCTGGTGTAAACAAGGGTGTGTGTACAGGCTGACGTAAACAAGGGTGTGTGTGTGTACAGGCTGGTGTAAACAAGGGTGTGTGTGTGTACAGGCTGGTGTAAACAAGGGTGTGTGTGTACAGGCTGGTGTAAACAAGGGTGTGTGTATGTACAGGCTCATGTAAACAAGGGTGTGTGTGTACAGGCTGGTGTAAACAAGGGTGTGTGTGTATACAGGCTGGTGTAAACAAGGGTGTGTGTACAGGCTGACGTAAACAAGGGTGTGTGTGTGTACAGGCTGGTGTAAACAAGGGTGTGTGTACAGGCTGACGTAAACAAGGGTGTGTGTGTGTACAGGCTGGTGTAAACAAGGGTGTGTGTGTACAGGCTGGTGTAAACAAGGGTGTGTGTGTGTACAGGCTCATGTAAACAAGGGTGTGTGTGTACAGGCTGGTGTAAACAAGGGTGTGTGTGTACAGGCTGGTGTAAACAAGGGTGTGTGTGTACAGGCTGGTGTAAACAAGGGTGTTTGTGTACAGGCTGGTGTAAACAAGGGTGTGTGTGTACAGGCTGGTGTAAACAAGGGTGTGTGTGTACAGGCTGGTGTTAAAAAGGTTTTGTTTGTACAGGCTCATGTAAACAAGGGTGTGTGTACAGGCTGGTGTAAACAAGGGTGTGTGTGTACAGACTGGTGTAAACAAGGGTGTGTGTGTACAGACTGGTGTAAACAAGGGTGTGTGTGTACAGGCTGGTGTAAGGGTCATGGCAAACAGTCCACCAAAGCAAACATCTTCGGGTATTTTACCAACGAGCCTGACCTATGGCCGGGCTCCGGGAGCAGAAAGACTCTGGAAACTCATCACAAGTATATAAAAGAATATAAAACTCCGTCAAACAATATAAACTAACTCAAGCTTCAGTAGTAAACAAAAAAAGGGTTTTGTTTACATACATACATAATATTTTTTAAGGTAGGTGAGACGACTCTGTACAATAGCGAATTTGAATCAATTAAGTCGAAAACCTTAAGTAAGACATCACATTTTTGTTCTCTCAGAGCGGCATGACTTGCTTTATACCAACTTGTAAGTCATCGTGATTATACTTACTCTTACTCTTCTTCTTCTTATTATTATTATTATTATTAATTATTATTATTATTATTATTATTAATAGTAGTAATAGTAGTAGTAGTACTACTAATTATTATTAATAGTAGTAGTAGTATTACTACTACTACTATAATTATTATTATTATTATTATTAATAGTAGTAGTATTACTACTACGAATTATTATTATTATTAATAGTAGTAGTAGTAGTATTACTACTACTATAATTATTATTATTATTAATAGTAGTAGTAGTATTACTACTACTAATTATTAATATTAATAGTAGTAGTAGTATTACTACTATAATTGTTATTATTATTATTAGTAGTAGTATTACTACTACTACTACTATAATTAATATTATTAACAATATTATTATCAGTATTATTATTATTAGTAGTAGTAGTATTATTATTAGTATTACTACTACTATAATTATTATTATTATTATCAGTATTACTACTACTACTATTATTATTATTATTATTATTATTATTATTATTATTATTCGTAGTAGTAGTAGTATTAATATTACTACTACTATTATTATTATTATTATTATTATACACTAGGTGATAAGTAAGACATGTACAATGCTTGGGTATTTTTTTTGGTAAACGTGTCGCCTGATGGGCAGGCTTTGTCAGTCCAGTACGTAGTGGTGTGAATATTGAGTTGGTCAGTCCCTCAGTCTTGAAGGAGAGGTAATATTGAGGTGGTCAGTCCCTCAGTCTTGAAGGAGAGGTAATATTGAGGTGGTCAGTCTTGAAGGAGAGGTAATATTGAGGTGGTCAGTCCCTCAGTCTTGAAGGAGAGGTAATATTGAGGTGGTCAGTCCCTCAGTCTTGAAGGAGAGGTAATATTGAGGTGGTCAGTCCCTCAGTCTTGAAGGAGAGGTAATATTGAGGTGGTCAGTCCCTCAGTCTTGAAGGAGAGGTAATATTGAGGTGGTCAGTCTTGAAGGAGAGGTAATATTGAGGTGGTCAGTCCCTCAGTCTTGAAGGAGAGGTAATATTGAGGTGGTCAATCCCTCAGTCTTGAAGGAGAGGTAATATTGAGGTGGTCAGTCCCTCAGTCTTGGTAAATATTCAACTATATTGATCGAGGTTGAGGGACTGACCACCTCAGAACTACTGCTTTAAGGTTGAGGGACTGACCACCTCAGAACTACTGCTTTAAGGTTGAGGGACTGACCACCTCAGAACTACTGCTTTAAGGTTGAGGGACTGACCACCTCAGAACTACTGCTTTAAGGTTGAGGGACTGACCACCTCAGAACTACTGCTTTAAGGTTGAGGGACTGACCACCTCAGAACTACTGCTTTAAGGTTGAGGGACTGACCACCACATAATTCAAGTCATCTTTGACTGAGGAAGCCTGCTGAGCAGGCGAAACGTTTCCACAATGCAATTTTTTGCACGTGTTCCTTAATGATCTTGGTATTACTAAGGGTATTAACTAGGTAAGCGGTAAACACTTAGGGTACTGATATTTGTAGTACTGGTAGTTGTAGTACTGGTAGTTATAGTACTGTTAGTTGTAGTACTGGTAGTTATATTACTGTTAGTTGTAGTACTGGTAGTTATAGTACTGGTAGTTGTAGTACTGGTAGTTATATTACTGTTAGTTGTAGTACTGGTAGTTATAGTACTGGTAGTTGTAGTACTGGTAGTTATAGTACTGTTAGTTATAGTACTGGTAGTTATAGTACTGTTAGTTGTAGTACTGGTAGTTATAGTACTGTTAGTTGTAGTACTGGTAGTTATAGTACTGTTATTTGTAGTACTGGTAGTTATAGTACTGTTAGTTGTAGTACTGGTAGTTATAGTACTGTTAGTTGTAGTACTGGTAGTTATAGTACTGTTAGTTATAGTACTGGTAGTTATAGTACTGTTAGTTGTAGTACTGGTAGTTATAGTACTGTTAGTTGTAGTACTGGTAGTTATAGTACTGGTAGTTGTAGTACTGGTAGTTATAGTACTGTTAGTTGTAGTACTTGTAGTTATAGTACTGTTAGTTGTAGTACTGGTAGTTATAGTACTGTTAGTTGTAGTACTGGTAGTTATAGTACTGTTAGTTGTAGTACTGGTAGTTATAGTACTGTTAGTTGTAGTACTGGTAGTTATAGTACTGTTAGTTGTAGTACTGGTAGTTATAGTACTGTTAGTTGTAGTACTGGTAGTTATAGTACTGGTAGTTGTAGTACTTGTAGTTATAGTACTGTTAGTTGTAGTAATGGTAGTTATAGTACTGGTAGTTGTAGTACTTGTAGTTATAGTACTGTTAGTTGTAGTAATGGTAGTTATAGTACTGTTAGTTGTAGTACTGGTAGTTATAGTACTGTTAGTTGTAGTACTGGTAGTTATAGTACTGTTAGTTGTAGTACTGGTAGTTATAGTACTGTTAGTTGTAGTACTGGTAGTTATAGTACTGTTAGTTGTAGTACTGGTAGTTATAGTACTGTTAGTTGTAGTACTGGTAGTTATAGTACTGGTAGTTGTAGTACTGGTAGTTATAGTACTGGTAGTTGTAGTACTGGTAGTTGTAGTACTGGTAGTTATAGTACTGTTAGTTGTAGTACTGGTAGTTATAGTACTGTTAGTTGTAGTACTGGTAGTTATAGTACTGTTAGTTGTAGTACTGGTAGTTGTAAAACTGGTAGTTATAGTACTGTTAGTTGTAGTACTGGTAGTTATAGTACTGTTAGTTGTAGTACTGGTAGTTATAGTACTGGTATTTGTAGTACTGGTAGTTATAGTACTGTTTGTTGTAGTACTGGTAGTTATAGTACTGTTAGTTGTAGTACTGGTAGTTATAGTACTGTTAGTTGTAGTACTGGTAGTTGTAAAACTGGTAGTGTAGTACTGTAGTGTAGTACTCGTAGTTGTACTACTAGTAGTACCTGGTAGTTGTAGTGCTGGTAGTGTAGTACTGTAGTTGTAGTGCTGGAGGTAGTACTGGTAGTAGTACTGGTAGTTGTAGTACGGGGGATATAGTAGACGTATTTATAATAACAAAGACAGGAATGAGATAGTACTGGTAGTTGTAGTACTGGTAGTTATAGTACTGGTAGTGCAGTACTGGTAGTTGTAGTACTGGTAGTTGTAGTACTGGTAGTGTAGTACTGGTAGTGTAGTACTCGTAGTTGTACTACTAGTAGTACTGGTAGTTGTAGTGCTGGTAGTGTAGTACTGTAGTTGTAGTGCTGGTAGTGCAGTACTGGTAGTTGTAGAACTGGTAGTTGTAGTACTGGGGGATATAGTAGACGTATTTATAATAACAAAGACAGGAATGAGATAGTACTGGTAGTTGTAGTACTGGTAGTTATAGTACTGGTAGTGCAGTACTGGTAGTTGTAGTACTGGTAGTTGTAGTACTGGTAGTGTAGTACTGGTAGTGTAGTACTCGTAGTTGTACTACTAGTAGTACTGGTAGTTGTAGTGCTGGTAGTGTAGTACTGGTAGTTGTAGTGCTGGTAGTGCAGTACTGGTAGTTGTAGAACTGGTAGTTGTAGTACTGGGGGATATAGTAGACGTATTTATAATAACAAAGACAGGAATGAGATAAGAAAAAAGAGGATAAAGAAAATGGGATGAGGAGTATACAGTAGAAGAGAGACGACAAGAACACTTACAATAATAATAATAATAATAATAATAGATACAACTTATACAGACCAGAGCTAACACCAATGACGCACTATATAGAAAGCCCCTGGTTATATAGAGCATTTCGTCCCCAGGATGCGACCCACACCAGTCCACACCATTGATAGATATATGTAGAGTGTAGCCCTGGCAGGTGTACCTGGAGGGGTGGGTAGGTAGCGTGAGTTAGTGTCACTGGTATACCTACAGTGTAGTCGTGACAGATATACCTTCAGTGTAGTCATGGCAGGTATCCCTGTATTAGGAACATGGGAGTGGCTGGAGGGGTGTGTGTGTGTGTGGGCAGTAAGCAGGTAGCTTGTCAGTGCCTCTGGTATTCCCTGGCAGGGATGGAAGGCAGGGCTGGCCAGGGCAGCAGCAGCTCTGGGTCACGGTCCAGCAGTCACTGATCACTTGTAAAAACCACCTCTTGCTCTAATTGTTGCCTCTGATGCTTAAAAACTCTCGTAAAAACTTTAAATGTGTCTGTCTGTCTGTCTGTGATTGTGTATGTATCTGTGTGTATGTTCATGTGTGTCTGTCTGTGTGTTCGTGTGTGTCTGCCTGTGTGTGTGTCTTCCTGCCTGTGTGTGTGTTGTGTGTGTCTGCCCGTGTGTGAGTCATCGGGGCCTGTGTGTGTTCGTGTGTGTCTGCCTGTGTGTGTGTTCGTGTGTGTCTGCCTGTGTGTGTGTTCGTGTGTGTCTGCCTTTGTGTGTGTCTGCCTGTGTGTGTGTCTGCCTGTGTGTGTGTTCGTGTGTGTCTGCCTGTGTGTGTGTTCGTGTGTGTCTGCCTGTGTGTTCGTGTGTGTCTGCCTGTGTGTGTGTTCGTGTGTGTCTGCCTGTGTGTGTGTTCGTGTGTGTCTGCCTGTGTGTGTGTTCGTGTGTGTCTGCCTGTGTGTGTGTTCGTGTGTCTGCCTGTGTGTGTGTTCGTGTGTCTGCCTGTGTGTGTGTTCGTGTGTGTCTGTCTGTGTGTTCGTGTGTGTCTGCCTGTGTGTGTGTTCGTGTGTGTCTGCCTGAGTGTGTTCGTGTGTCTGCCTGTGTGTGTTCGTGTGTGTCTGCCTGTGTGTTCGTGTGTGTCTGCCTGTGTGTGTGTTCGTGTGTGTCTGCCTGTGTGTGTGTTCGTGTGTCTGCCTGTGTGTGTTCGTGTGTGTCTGCCTGTGTGTTCGTGTGTGTCTGCCTGTGTGTGTGTCTGCCTGTGTGTGTGTTCGTGTGTGTCTGCCTGTGTGTTCGTGTGTGTCTGCCTGTGTGTGTGTTCGTGTGTGTGTGTTCGTGTGTGTCTGTCTGTGTGTTCGTGTGTGTCTGCCTGTGTGTTCGTGTGTGTCTGCCTGTGTGTGTTCGTGTGTGTCTGCCTGTGTGTGTGTTCGTACTCACCTAATTGTGGTTGCAGGGGTCGAGACTCAGCTCCTGGCCCCGCCTCTTCGCTGTCCGCTACTGGGTCTCTGCTCTCCCTGCTCCATGAGCTTTATCATACCTTGTCTTAAAACTATGTATGGTTCCTGCCTCCACTATATCTTTCTCTAGACTATTCCTGCAGTATTTTGTATGTCGTTATCATGTCTCCTCTAACCCTTCTATCATCCAGTGTTAGTTCTATTTCCCTCAATCTTTCTTCATAGGACAGTCCCCTGAGTTGTGGAACTAACCTTGTCGCAAACCTTTGCACTTTCTCTAGTTTCTTTACGTGCTTGACCAGGTGTGGGTTCCAGACTGGTGCTGCATACTCTAGTAGGGGCCTGACGTACACGGTGTACAGTGTCTTGAACGATTCCTTGTTAAGGTGCAGCCCATGCTGCCGCAGTTATCTGGTTGATGTGTGTTTCCGGAGACGTGCTTGGCGTTATACTCACCCCAAGGTCTTTCTTCTTTGACGAGGTTTGTAGCCTTTGTCTGCCTAGCCTGTACTCTGTCACCGGTCTTCTTTGCCCTTCTCCGATCTTCATGACTTTGCATTTGGTGGGATTAAATTCGAGAAGCCAGTTGCTAGACCAGATGTCAAGCTTGTCCAGGTCTGTTTGAAGTCCTGCTTGGTCCTCGTGTGTGTCTGCCTGTGTGTGTGTACTTACGTGTGTGGTTGTATGGGTCAAGTCTCATCTCCTGGTCCCTCCTCCCTAGCCTCGTGGTCCCTATCATATCTGCTCTTAAAACTATGCATGGAGTCTGCCTCCACGTTTCAGTCCTCAGGATCATTCCACTTTCTGACTATCCTGAGACTGACAAAATACTTCCTGACATCCCTGTGTCCCAAGTTTTCGCTTCTCAAACAGTCTATCCCTGTCTACCTTAGTCTGTGTGTTCGTGTGTGTCTGCCTGTGTGTTTTGTTGTGTCTGCCTTTTGTGTTCTTTTTCTCCCCTTTTTGTACTCACCCCAATTGTGGTTGCGGGGGCGAGACTCAGCTCCTGGCCCCCCTCTTCGCTGTCCGCTACTGGGTCTCTGCTCTCCCTGCTCCATGAGCTTTATCATACCTTGTCTTAAAACTATGTATGGTTCC
>WNWK01007064.1:0-5000 GCA_009830355.1 Cherax destructor
TTTTTTTTTTTTTTTTTTTTATTAACACATCGGCCGATTCCCACCAAGGCAGGGTGGCCCGAAAAAAAAAACTTTCATCATCATTCACTCCATCACTGTCTTGCCAGAAGGGTGCTTTACACTACAGTTATAAAACTGCAACATTAACACCCCTCCTTCAGAGTGCCGGCACTGTACTTCCCATCTCCAGAACTCAAGTCCGGCCTGCCGGTTTCCTGAATCCCTTCATAAATGTTACTTTGCTCACACTCCAACAGCACGCAAGTATTAAAACCATATGCCTCCATTCACTCCTATCAAATACGCTCACACATGCTTGCTGGAAGTCCAAGCCCTCGCACACAAAACTTCCTTTACCCTCCTCCAACCTTTCCTAGGCCGACCCTACCCCGCCTTCCCTCCACTACAGATTTATACACTCGAAGTCACTCTGTCTCGTTCCATTCTCTCTACATGTCCAAACCACCTCAACAACCCTCCTCAGCTCTCTGGACAATCGCTTTGGTAATCCCGCACCTCCTCCTAATTTCCAAACTCCGATTCTCTGCATTATATTCACACCACACATTGACCTCAGACATGACATCTCCAGTGCCTCCAGCCTTCTCCTCGTTGCAACATTCATCACCCATGCTTCACACCCATATAAGAGCGTTGGTATAACTATACTCTCATACATTCCCTCTTTACTTCCATGGACAAGGTTCTTGTCTCCACAGACTCCAAGTGCTCCACTCACCCTTTTCCCTCATCAATTCTATGATTCACCTCATCCTTCATAGACCCATCCGCGACATGTCCACTCCCAAATATCTGAATACATTCACCTCCTCCATACTCTCTCCCTCCAATCTGATATCCAATCTTTCGTCACCTATTCTTTTTGTTATCCTCATCACCTTACTCTTTCCTATATTCACTTTCAATTTTCTTCTTTTACACACCCTACCAAATTCATCCACCAACCTCTGCAGCTTCTCTTCAGAATCTCCCAAAAGCACAGTGTCATCAGCAAAAAGCAACTGTGACAACTCCCACTTTGTATTTGCTTTTATCTTTTAGCCCAACACCTCTTGCCAAGACCCTGCATTCACTTCTTACAACCCCATCTATAAATATATTGAACAACCACGGTGACATCACACATCCTTGTCTAAGGCCCACTTTTACTGGGAAATAGTCCCTTCCCTCCTACACACTCTAACCTGAGCCTCACTATCCTCATAAAAACTCTTCACTGCTTTCAGTAACCTTCCTCCTATTCCATACACCTGCAACATCTGCCACATTGCCCCCTATCTACCCTATCATACGCCTTTTCCAAATCCATAAATGCCACAAAAACATCTTTACCCTTATCCAAATACTGTTCACCTATATGTTTCACTGTAAACACTTGGTCTACACACCCCTACCTTTCCTAAAGCCCCTTGTTCATCTGCTATCCTGCTTTCTGTTTTACTCTTAATTCTTTCAATAATAACTCTACCATACACTTTACCAGGTACACTCAACAGACTTATTCCCTATAATTTTGCACTCTCTTTGTCCCCTTTGCCTTTATACAAAGGAACAATACACGCTCTCTGCCAATCCCTAGGTACCTTACCCTCTTCCATACATTTATTAAATAATAGCACCAACCACTCCAAAATTATATCCCCACCTGCTTTTAACATTTCTATCTTTATCCCATCAATCCCAGCTGCCTTACCCCTTTCATTCTACCCACTGCCTCACGAACTTCCCTACACCCACAACTGGCTCTTCCACACTCCTACAAGATGTTATTCCTCCTTGCCCTACACACGAAATCACAGCTTCCCTGTCTTCATCAACATTTAACAAATCCTCAAAATATTCTCTCCATCTTCCCGATACCTCTAACTCCATTTAATAACTCTCCTCTCTATTTTTAACTGTCAAATCCATTTGTTCTCTAGGCTTCCTCAACTTATTAATCTCATTCCAAAACTTTTTCTTATTTTCAACAAAATTTGCTGATAACATCTCACCCACTCTCTCATCTGCTCTCTTTTTACATTGCTTCACCACTCTTTAACCTCTTTTTTCTCTCCATATACTCTTCCCTCCTTGCATCACTTCTACTTTGTAAAACCTCTCATATGCTAACTTTTCTCCTTACTACTCTCTTTACATCATCATTCCACCAATCGCTCCTCTTCCCTCCCGCACCCACTCGCCTGTAACCACAAACTTCTGCTGAACACTCTAACACTACATTTTTAAATCTACCCCATACATTTTCGACCCCATTGCCCACACTCTCACTAGCCCATCTATCCTCCAATAGTTGTTTATATCTTACCCTAACTGCCTCCTCTTTTAGTTTATAAACCTTCACCTCTCTTTTACTTACTGATTCTATTTTCCTTGTATCCCATCTACCTTTTACTCCCACTGTAGCTATAACTAAAAAGTGATCTGATATATCTGTAGCCCCTCTATAAACATGTACATCCTGAAGTCTACTCAACAGTCTTTTATCTACCAATACATAGTCCAACAAACTACTGTCATTACGCCCTACATCATATCTTGTATACTTTATCCTCTTTTTCTTAAAATATGTATTACCTATAACTAAACCCCTTTCTATACAAAGTTCAATCAAAGGGCTCCCATTATCATTTACACCTGGCACCCCAAACTTACCTACTACACCCTCTCTGCATGTTTCTCCCACTTTAGCATTTAGGTCCCCTACCACAATTACTCTCTCATTTGGTTCAAAAGTTCCTATACATTCGCTTAACATCTCCCAAAATCTCTCTCTCTCCTCTACACTCCTCTCTTCTCCAGGTGCATACACGCTTATTATGACCCACTTTTCGCATCCAACCCTTATTTTAATCCACATAATCTTGAATTTACACATTTATATTCCCTCTTTTCCTTCCATAACTGATCCTTCAACATTATTGCTACCCCTTCCTTAGCTCTAACTCTCTCAGATACTCCTGACTTAATCCCATTTATTTCTCCCCACTGAAACTCGCCTACCCCTTCAGCTTTGTTTCGCTTAGGGCCAGGACATCCAACTTCTTTTCATTCATAACATCGGCAATCATCTCTTTCTTATCATCCGCACTACATCCACGCACATTCAGACAACCCAATTTTATAAAGTTTTTCTTCTTCTCGTTTTTAGTAGATTTGTACAGGAGAAGGGGTTACTAGCCCATTGCTCCCGGCATCTTAGTCGCCTCATACGACACGCAGGGACTTACGGAGGAAAGATTCTTTCCACTTCCCCATGGACAATAGAGAAAATAAAAGAACAAGAGCTATTAAGAAAAGAAGAAAAACCTAGATGTGTGTATGTATATATATGCATGTGTATGCCAGTGTAGTGTGACCTAAAGTGTAAGTAGAAGTAGCTAGATATACCTGTTATCCAGCGTGTTTATGAGACAGAAAAAAGACACCAGCAATCCTACCATCATGTAAAACAGTTTCAGGTTTCTGTTTCACAGTCACCTGGCAGGACGGTAGTACCTCCCTGGGTGGTTGCTGTCTACCAACCTACTACCTATTAAAATTAGTGCTTTATATTTATTTCTCATTGTTTTCTGTATGTAAAACTATAGTTATTCTCTATAAAATGTATTTTTTGTTAATATTTTTGGGTGTCTGGAATGGATTAATTGTATTTACTACATTATTTCTTATGGGAAATATTACTTCAGTTTTCTTCCATTTCGGATTTCAACCGACCTTCTGGAAAGGATTAAGGACGAAAACCGGGATATTACTGTACATACAAATGAGCCCACACGAGAGTAATGAAACAGGAAAAACTGGGAACTGTTTAGTTCAGTCTCATATGTACTGGTATTGTGTTCAGAAAGCCTAGAAGTATACAAGAGGTAAAGTTTATGTACAATATAAGTAACTTCATGTTAAGGGTGGTCACAGCATTAGGGTTTCCACTTTATGGATGTTGAAAATGGGTTGTGACACATTCATAGGCAACTTGAGGGTTTTGAATTTATTAAATCTTTTCTACTGGCATGTATAATAGAAGCCAGTTTTCAGTTATTATTCTTAATGTGCTTGAAAACTTCTTAACTGGCTTATGCATATCTACCTTAATCTTTTATCCTCAGTTATTCTGGTGATCAACTTTCTTTGTGTTGGTCCTATGTACAGTTGGTTAGTCTTTGAAAAGACTTCCATATACCTGCTCCAGGTACCTCTGGTTATACATTATGATAATACAACTTAGGGGTTACTTTTTTTTATGTTCTTACATTCTTTGTGTCAGTTTTAGTTTCCGTTATGTTCTTTCACATTTTTAACCATAGTAATTAGTATTGGCTCTTGATTTTTTTTGTATGAAACATTCAGGATAACAGTGTCTTTTGAATTATGGAGTAAATATGCTGTTATTCATCCATTCATGGAAGGTATACTTAATTTAAGGAGAGTTATGCTTTGAAGAGTCAGTGCATGATTCCTGGCCCTGCCTCTGAACTCATGTTAGTTTACTGATTCCTGTGCTCCAGGGATTGGTTACACCTACTCTTGAACTGTTTGCTTCCACTACCTCTTTATCAAGCAAGTTTTACTTACCACCTTGAGACTGAACAAATACTTCCTAAAGTCCCTCTAGCAGATTGCATCTTTAGCCACTTTCTGTATTCCCTGGCTATGCCCAATCATTTCCCCTTGTTTGCTGTTTTGTTTCATTTCTCCTATTACAGCCTGTCAACACATTAAAGTCCTCAGCCTGTAATTTGTCATATGTCAAGGAAACAACAATATCTCATTAAAAACTGTATATTGTGGCAGATTGAATTTACGAAAAATTATGGCACACTTTTTTTTTCGTTTGGGGGGAGGGGGAGACAGACTAATAGACTGACTCTTCATCTTCACTCTGCTTTTCTCTTCCAAACTGGCCTACACTTTTTGGCCATAGTGTCATTTATCAACAGAGATCGGGTTTGTCTTGCACTTTGATCTTCCCAGTTGGA